>VNJS01014997.1:0-58271 GCA_008042575.1 Drosophila watanabei
GCTGAATTTAGTAAAATATTTGTTGCCTACTTTTCGGCAGGCATTTCAGAGATTTAAATTCATTTGTTATCATTTTTGTGTTTGTTTCCTATTAAGGGATGCTAGACTAAAAATTTGAACAATTTAAATTGGAAAAAAAAAACACAAAATTTCAAATATTTAATTGCATACTTTAAGACAGCATTTTAAAGTGTTTTATAAGTCCTAGTGTTTTTAAAGAGAACCCTAGATTATGTTTCTACTTAAATTTTGAATTCTATTATCAAACAAACAGCTTATTTTATTTAGCTTTAAAAAAGAAAGTGTGATAAATAATGATATAACATATTGCATATGTTTTCAAAAGCTTAAATAAACAATTATTTTAAAAAGAAAGTGAAATAGAAAGCCCTATAAAATTAGTCCAGTGTATTTCTTCTTGTATTTCGAACAATATAAGTACTTATATTTTTATATTTATACGCATATGTATGATTATTTGTTATTTACAAACTTCCTTAAAGTAAACAATATTCTATTTAGGTTCAGGAAACCTAATAATAAAATCATGTATAATAAAATCATGAATCGTGATCGATTTTCTCTCTAAGAACCCTAAAAATAATTATTCTAAATTAATTATATTTAAATCAATATCAATTTTTATACAGGAACCTCTATTTATTTTAAAAACAATTGAAGTAAAATGTATTATAAAAAAACCCTTCGACTGGCATATAGAAATTTGTTCCATTTTGCACCCCAAAAGTTCACGCCAAACTCAGTCACCAAATTAAATATAGTTTACGCGGAAAACACGAAAAAATTAAAAGACAGCTGAAGCTTTATTCCCTGAAGAGTATTTCTCAGTTGGACCGATGCTAAACCCTCGAATTGTTTTGTTTTTAAACGGCGCTACGTTATTGGCTTTGTTTGAGCTTTTCATTGACATGGACGCGTGGAGTTTTGGCTATTGTTTATACTCGGTTCAGCTGATATGTGTGGCGATGGGTGGGTGCTAAATCGTGGCTAAAATTAGCCGCTGTATTTGATTGCATTTGGTGCTAATTTTAGACACTTGCTGCACGCGTGTTCTTGAGGCTCCTCCGCACTCACTCACCCGTAGTACTCGGCGAACTCCTCCATGGCTGTCACCCGTATCGATTCGATTAAATTCAATCAAAACTGTGCCGCTTATTAATTTGCGTCCGCTATCGGCTCCTCACATAACTGTTCTGTGGCAGACCATGTGTTTTGGTTTCTTGTCAGCCGGCCATAAAATCACATTTCCATTTCACGCAACACGTAGCAGCTGCCGCTCTCTTTTTGCCATTTGCCTCTCTGGTTCTCGCTCATTTTTACCTTTGGCTCTCGTACCTGGCATGGACGTGGCCAGCAAAATTTTTGGAAATTTTAAGGGGTACCAAACAAATTGAGAGTTTTTGAAATAAACATTGAACGGATGTTCAGGAATATGCTTAAAAATGGGGCACCCTAAAAAAAATTTATTTCAAAATTTTATATTTTGCTGGAAATAGAATTTTTTTTCTAATTAAAAATAAATTAAAATTTAATAAAGCTCAAAGATTTAGAAAACGTTGTAAAATTAGTAAGAGGTATAATTGAACATTTTTAAAATAAAAAATATGTTAAGAAATATTGTCTTGTTTAGTATATTATTAAATTTATATAAAAATGCAACTTGTTTTCCCAATTACTCCCAATATAACATTTAACAATATTTCAACTGTTATAAAAATTTGTATGCCATTAAGATCCCTGTGTAGAAAGGCATCTGCCTACGTCCATGCCTATCCATTGTTTGCTTACGTCGAGAGAGCAACTCTGTGAGTAGTCGACTTCTTCGAATTTCAAAGAACAAGATATGCTCCATAGCGTTTATAGACTCATAGCGATGGGCTGGCAGCTCTGATTTTGGCCGGTAAAAATCAAACATTTGCTCTCTCTTGCCGGCTCTCCAAACTGTTCTAGTTGTGCTTATTTCATAGCCATTTCTATTTCATCAGCCCTCCGTTCCCACCCTTAACCGAACTGCTTTAAATGTTTGAGCACATCTTCCTTTTTCTTTATTTTTTTTGTACGAATCACGTGCAGAACTTTATAATATTTTAAATAAATAATGGTTAATCATTATATGATTTTTTTCAGCCACAAAGTTGTTTCATATTTGATGCCTTAAATACAAAAAAAATAAATAAATAAATAGCTTAAGTTTTTTATAAATATAAACACTATGTGACCATTGTTATAAATATAATATTGTTGCAAAAGTAAAAAGTTGATTAACTGTATACAAAAATGTTATTGAAATATATATTTTTTTAATTCTTATCACACTTCCACATGATAATTAGTAAGAAATTTGATGCATTAATCTGATGACTAATGTGGCTCTTTTCTGGATTTGAGTTTCAATTGCCGTTGTTATTTGTGCACAGTAGGTTGATTGGAAACACTGAAAAAATAATTAATTAAAACCAACATTAAAATCAAAATCGGTTAAGTGTAATAGCGACATTTAATAGTATACAATTTTTGTTCCCCGAAGTAAGCATTATATCTCAGAGTTATGCAGTCAGATTTAAATTTTTTTAGCCTAAATAAAGTTCGACTTATGCTAAAATATTGCAGATCCTCCTGTAAGTGGATTCCTTCTACAATATCGGGATATCTGGGACTTAAAATAAACATAAACCTGAATGAGTTACTTTCAAGTAAACAGTAGTTTATTAATTGTCTTTGTACCCGCATCCGCCTGAAAGTATGCAGCATGAGATGATCTCAACCCGAGCTCTTCCGCTCTCTGACTATCTCGTATCTCTCTCTCTTTAGTGTAAACACCCACAACAAAGCGGGTTATGGAGGCACCCGATCAAGACCCGCATTTAGCTTCGATTCCCCTTCTCGGATCCTACTCAGTGGCTCTCCGCAACTCGAATTTGGCGGATCAGAGATCAGAACACGACAATATTTAATACATATTTAATTTTTGTGAGTGAAAGCGGCATGCAATATTCTAACCAGTGATAAGTGAATCGTGTTTTTGGAGTTGCTTGATTCTAGACCCTATCATACATACTATATATAGTAGTACATATGTTTGTTTGCCTGACTGTCTGAGACGATAATAAAAGCGTGTGAACAGAATAAAGTGATACGGCAGAAGCCGCCTATTATTCTAATATATAATTGTTTTTATTGTCTGTATTGATTGGCGTGAGATTTAAAAAGCAAAGAAGTATAACCCGAATTTCAATTTGGAAATATAAATAAAATAAATGCAAAAAGCTTTAACTGATAATTTACGATTATGACTTGCCATTTTATATTTATTTTATTATCGTTATGACATGTGCAGTGTGTTAAATAATATACTTTAGTACTGTTGACAGATTAATAGCAAAAGTGGAATTTTAAAAATATTTTTAGGAGACAGTGCTGCTTTCAATATACTCCCATAAATAAAGTTTCAGCATCACAGAGATCAGATATACCTTCCTAATTAACTCTTTCCCAGCCTCATCACATTTGCATTTCTCGTAATTGTTTTCTTTTTTATTTGCCTGGCATCAGCGTGTTACTTTGCAAGTTAATATTGTTGAAAATATTTGCTTAGCTCTGGATACATTGTTTACTTTCAAACTTGGCAGACACTTTTAATTAAGGTTTGTTTTGCAATTTGTAATTTAATTGAGCGACAAATAAATGGCTTAAACTGTAGAAATTTCCGAAAATTAACGACTAAAATGCTGAACCGAATAGGTTAGATTGTGATCATTATACTGCTAATATATCCGGAACGGAGCTCCTCCAGCGAGCTCATTCATCATTAACGGAGTGTCACCAACTGACGGTTGTTCGCCCATTTGATATGTTAATTTTTTAAACGCTTATTTGCACTAATTTGTTGGAGTTTTTATTGTAGTCGTAGCTGGCCCACATCTTCCTTACCCCATTTATGGCAATGTCAGCCCGTTTGAGGGATAATGCCTCGATCATCTGGTTGTTTATGTTCGGATTAGCTGGCTTTATTGCCCTATCTAGTGCCGCATCCGACAAGCCCAACATTATCATTATAATAGCAGATGATCTGGTGAGTGTGAGGGGTTAATTTTTATTCTTTTGGTTTAACTAAGGCTTTGATAGGGCTTCGACGACGTGAGTTTTAGAGGCTCCAACAATTTCCTTACCCCCAACATCGATGCCTTGGCATATAGCGGCGTGATCCTGAATAATCTGTATACTGCCCCAATGTGCACTCCCAGTCGGGCGGCGCTTTTAACTGGCAAATATCCGATTAATACAGGTAAGGCATAAAATCCTTTAAAAAATTGATATAAATTTATCCCTTATAAATCCTTGTTTTTAGGCATGCAGCATTATGTGATAGTGAACGATCAGCCTTGGGGCCTGCCCCTGAACGAGACCACAATGGCGGATATATTCAAGGAAGCTGGTTTCCGCACCAGTCTCATTGGGAAATGGCATCTGGGAATGTCGCAGCGAAACTTTACACCCACGGAGAGGGGCTTCGATCATCATCTGGGCTATCTAGGGGCCTACGTGGATTACTATGATCAGAGTTACGAGCAAAAGGTGAGACGAATCCAAGCATTCAAAAATTTCTATTTATTATTATTAATCTTTACTAATTAATAATATTTAGAACCGGGGCTACAACGGTCACGATTTCCGAGAGAATCTCTTACCCACCCATGACCAGGTGGGTCAGTATGTCACCGATGTGCTCACTGACGCTGCCGTCCAGGAGATTGATGATCATGGCTCCAAGAACAGTACCCAACCCCTGTTTCTGCTCCTGAGCCACCTGGCGCCCCATGCCGCCAACGATGACAATCCCATGCAGGCGCCCGAAGATGAATTGGCCCAATTTGGTTACATTCTCAACGAGACGCATCGCTACTATGCGGCAATGGTTTCCCGCTTGGACAAGAGCGTGGGCAGGGTCATCGAAGCTCTGGCACGACAGGATATGCTGCAGAACAGCATCGTGCTCTTTCTGTCTGATAACGGAGGACCCACCCAGGGAATGCACTCCACTACCGCCTCCAACTATCCTCTAAGGGGGGTAAGTAAATATATATATATCTCTATATACATTTATTTAAAACATTATTCTTGCAGCAAAAGAACACGCCCTGGGAGGGAGGCCTGCGCTCCTCGGCGGCTATTTGGAGCACAGAGTTCGAGCGGCTGGGCAGCGTGTGGAAGCAGCAGATCTACATTGGTGACCTACTGCCCACGTTTGCTGCAGCAGCGGGCATATCCCCTGATCCGAAACTCCACCTGGATGGCTTGAACCTCTGGTCGGCCCTGAAGTACGGTTATGAGTCGGTGGAGCGTGAGATAGTCCACGTTATCGATGAGGAGGAGGACCCACATCTGTCCTATATGCGCGGCAAGTGGAAGGTGATCAGCGGTACCACTAGTGCCGGCAGCTATGATACCTGGCTAGGCGAGCGGGTGACCAGCGGCGAGGTGGATCCTCGCTCGGAAGCATACGATGACCTCATACGGAATACCAGCGTCTGGAAGCTCTTGCAGCAGGTGAACCCCGGAGAGCGTAACATCAGCGGGCTGAGGGATCAGGCTAGTATTGAGTGTCCGGAACCTTCTACTGGGATCAGGATCTGTCAGCCTCTGCTGGCACCGTGTCTCTTCGACATCGAGGCCGATCCCTGCGAGCAGAGCAACCTCTACGAGGAGTACCGCAACTCGACTGTGTTTTTGGAGCTCTGGCAGCGGATACAGCAGTTTGCCCGCCATGCTCATCCTCCCAACAATAAGCCAGGGGACCCGAAATGCGATCCGAAACTTTATAGAAATGAATGGACCTGGTGGCAGGACGAGAAGGCTTCCACTGCGGCAGGGATGAGCCACCTTAGCTGGTTACTGATGGGCATCCTGTGCAGTTTATGGATGCTTTAAGTGCAGGATATTTCGCTGAGTAAGTAGAAACTATATAAATTTAAGGATAAAGAGCTTTTTGTAGATATTTTCTTTCCTTTTTTATTGTAGAAGCCAGTCAATGTATTAAATATATGGATTCCAACAAATAGAATTAAAGCTGTTATCAGGGCTCATCATCTGGTTGATGAAAACGTGTTGAGTTAATTTATGGCTAATATTATTTAGTGAAAATCTAATCAGTCGTGAGTAATGTCCGGATGGCTTATCGATGCCTTCTGCGAACTCTGATAGTTCGCAAAACCCCCTTGAAAACTTCAGAGAAGGCGGAGATCTCTGTCAATCAAAAGGGGTTAACATGTATTTACCGAAGCCATATTTTACGGCAGCTAAATTTGGACTCCTTCCATGTAATCCCGATACCATCTTCCTTAGAGATTTACGAGTTGTATTAAATTCAGTATTCCTCGGGCAGGCGTGCTTGCTATCAGAAAGACATTAAATCAACATTAATTAGTGTCCATTTTCAAGGCCAATTTATTTATAAATAAGTCAACCTGTCAACTTGTTTGCTTGTAAATATTTATGTAATTAAATGTATGAATTTAAAGGAGCTTGTTTTCTTGAAAACGTAAAATGGAATAAAGAAATGTAAATTGGCATAAAGAAATGTTAACTGTACACTATATAGAAAGCTAAATATTAATGTAATATTAATACAAAAAGAGAACGAAAGTATAGAAAAGTTTGATATTTTAAAACATACATATATGTCATTTAACGTTAAATTTAGATTAAAAAAATAAATATTCAACAAATATTGTTGTATTTATTTGTATTTTTTGACCAACTCTATTTTTTTTTAATATTACAAAAACAAAATTGTTGATAACTTCTTTATATTGATTCTTTACAATTATAATAAAAACTAAGTTTAAGTAATTCTTTGCCATAGTTCGATATATAGCTAACAGTATATCGATTTGTTGCAGATATTTAAGACCCTTAAAGTAATGCCTTAGCATCAAATATTGATACAGTATCGACACCATCTTATTAGGTAATGTATTTGAGTTGTTTATCTCTTGTAATTTAATGATTCCCCCAAAATAGCGCCAAAAGAGTTGTAAAAATTTCAATTAAATACTTTTTTTTATTAATTTTTATCTTTTAAAGGGATCCTGAGATCTTAAGTAGGCATCAAAAGTGACTCGATCTAGTAGTAGACCGTTCCATTGAACTGCTGGGCCACCAGCACCTCGTACTTGTCGAACTTGCGCAGGGCCAGGGTCTCGTGCTTGATGATGCACACCTTCTGGCTGAGCAGCAGGGTTCCGATCAGGACACCACCGTCCGTCCTGGCACGGCAGCAGTAGGCCCGCTCGTTCCTGACATTGGTTCCGACGGCCACGGCTCCCTTCTCGTAGAAGCCATCGAAGCTGCGCACCCAGACGTACCTCAGGTTGCGCTCGGCCACCAGGATGTCGTAGATCAGGAGCTTGGAGGAGGCGGTCTCGGTGTTGAAGTAGGCAGTGCCGGTTTCCACGACCACGCGAGCGGGCAGGATGTCATTGCCGTACTTCACGCGACCCACATAGGTGTTGAAGCCATAGGGATCGAAGCCGCCCAGGATGGCGTTCTGGGGAACGATGTAGGACAGGTTTCCTGCCTTCCAAACGTGCTCGGTATCTGTGGGTCAACGAAGGATGTGTTACCCTCGGCTTGGGCTAGATTTTTCGGGTTCAAACTCTCACCGTAGGTCGAAGGAACAGCGTTGGCCACTGCGAACAGGGCCAAGACCAGGCAGACAGCTTTGTACATCTTGAGGAGCTGGTGGATTCGCTTTGAGTGACTGCCCAGCTAGGTGACGGCCTTTATAGTCGCACCTTATCTCCCGTTTCCAATTACACTTATCGCTATCAGAAGATTGGCATCGATAGCATCGGTAACGCTGACTAACCTTCTTGGGAGTGAGTCTACGCATATTAGATTTATTGCACCCTCTAAAAATAAGCAATGTTTTTGGTATCAAAAAGTCCCCTTAGCTCTTAGAAGTTATTTCATAAGTTGTGTTTATTGTATAATCTCAGAATATATTTTAATCCAGTGATTCAGGTTTTTTAAAAAAGGTATTCAATAATAATAATTCTTTTCTCAAATCCATTCTATAAAGTTTTTACAAACATGATTACATATTCAACTTAATTTGATTATAATAATCAAATGCAATAAAGCTTAGAAACCATCTTCATTTACACAGCATGTATTTTGTTTTGTTGTGAAATGGAAACCTAAAGTATTAAAAACAACAAATCGCCCCAACTAGAACTTTAGGTTTAGTAAAAAATTGAAAAAATATATATAATATATGTTTTTATTATAGATATTTTTGAGGACATAGGACTAAAAATGTAAGTACAACCAGCTGACAAACATGAAAGTTATTAAACAAAAAGTCTTAACCGTTTAAATAAATTTGTCTTGGTCTAACATAACCTCAAATTGTTAGTCAAGTGTTAAGTCGTGATTTCGAACTGAGGTTTAAAGAGTTAAAATTTGAAATGTTTTTTATTTATTTCTTCATATATTAAGAACAAGTTTAATTCATTTTATAATGATTTACTTTATTAAATAAAAAGTCATAACCTTCTATATATCTATATCATTTTCATTAGACATATTTTGGTCTTTTGTATGGTTTTATTTTATTTTATTTCTTCCCTATATTTAAAAAAAATATTGTTTATTTTATAATTATTTATTTGATAAAAATCGAATGCCGCCCAAAAAGAATCGTAGAAATCTTTATTTCGTGTTATTTCTGGAATTGTATATAAAGCTATAACAGTTGAAAAGAAAAAAAAAATAGATCAAAGTGTATCCCTTTTGGGGATTCCCTCACTAAATGTTTAGCAACAACGTTTAGGTTACTGTTATCACTCCTGAACTCTTATCTTTAGCAACATGACAAGTCAATTAGAAATACTAATGGCCACAGTTCCCCCAATAAACAGAATAGAAATGTTTTCGTTTAATAAATATTTATTTTATTTGCTTTTACTCGGCGCACACTGTCCGGATCTAACCAAGGTATGGGACGTACGGGATCACATGGCGCTCCCTGACAAGGATCTCGTACTTGTCGAACTGGCGGAGTGGCAGGTTCTCGTGCTTCACGATGCACATCCGCTTGGAGAGGTACAGGGTTCCGATGAAGAGCGCCTCGTCGCAGCGGACGCGGCAAATGAAGACGCGATCGTTGACGGCGTTGGTTCCAACGGAGACGGCGTTCTTCTCACGGAAACCATCGTAGCTGCGGATCCAGTGGTAGCTAACGGTGGCATTGCCCACCAGCACCTCGTAGGATGTCGCCTGGTTGCCCAAAGTGTCGGTGTTGTAGTTGGCCCTCCCCAGCTCGGGAACTATGCGGGCCGGCAGGATGTTGCTGAGGTACGACACACGGCCCACGTAGTTGTAGTATCCCTCGGGATCGAAGCCACCGAACACCGCTTCCTCGGGCAGGTCAACGGTCTTGTCCACAAGCTGCCACTTGTCCTCATAGCTGTAGATGCCACCCTGGATGAGGGCGACCAGCTGGACGAGGATCACGGCCACAATTACGGAGCTCTTGGCGGAGAACATGCTTGCTCTGTTGACGGAGGAGGTGTTGTGGCAGTCTCCGTCTGCACACTGTTTTTATATGGATCCTACCCCCATGTGGTCTCAGTTCCTCGTAAGACTGATTGTATATTTTCCTTGGGGGATCACTTCATTGATTAGATACAGATAATTTTTCTAGATTGGTGATTAACACTTGAAAGTTCAGTGGCTAGTTGATAGCGCCATCTGGCAAGTTCCTGGTATAGAAAGCCATAAAACCCCAAAAATAATCAGGTGTCAAGTTGGTTTAGTTGTTATCATGGACAATGACTTCAGATTTTGTAATGGACTTTACATTTTAGGGACTTTAAACGTTTTTAACACATGTGTTTTGTAGTATTAATTATTTTAAAACTCAATCTTTTTCGAAAGAAACTATTTTTATAGTATTTAAAATACTACACTATTCAGAAAATAGAATGTTTTTTTCTCAGCCCATCCAAAAGTCGGAACTCGAAACTTGTTTTGTGCCTTAATCATATATTGCTGAAATTCTTTTTATACTAAAATGTTAAACCAATATATTGAAAAACGTCAATAGATGACTTTTACTTATATATTATTATCTATTTTTAGGATATTTAAAAAAGACAAGTTTGAAACTTTTACTTTATGGCATTAAATTTTAACATTTAAACTTGAAATTCGGTCTATTTTAGAGTTACGATAGATTGGGTTATAAAAGTTCGCCCGTGGCATCATTCTATAGGACAGATTCTACAAGTATTATTCATAAAATGAGAAACCAATATTTTTGTACTTCAGATTAACTGAGTAACAAAAAAATTACTTATAAATAAGATTTTACAAGACTAAAGCCTTTTTTTATTTAAAAAATGTATTATTATTTATTTATGTTAAAGACATTTCAAAATATAAAACGTATTGATATGTTTTTAGGCCAAAAAAAAAAAAAAAACTTTAGAAAATATATCGACATACATAAACATATTTGATCTATAGTACAGTATAGTGCACTTTAATACGGTTTCTTTATTATTATTATTTATTATATATTATTTATTATATATTATTTATTATATATTATTTATTATATGCATTTTTATTTTTTGTAGGTAAAAATGTATTAGTGTAATAGTAACTCTGAATCAAGTCGACGTCGAAACTGGTTCCTTTTTGGAGTAAGCTTCAATGACTATTTCCTACGCATCCTAAATTCCTGTTTTTAAAACATGACAAATCAATTTTTTTGTTTAATAAATATGTATATATTTTATTTATTATTCGATCTACACATGAAATGGGACAAAGTCGATCACATGGCGCTCCCTGACAAGGATCTCGTACTTGTCGAACGATTGGATGTTCTGGTTCTCATAACTGACCATGCACATCCGCTTGGTAAGGTACAGGGTTCCGATGAAAACTCCGCCATTGGAACGGGAGCGGCAGATGTAGACGCGATCGTTGGCGGCGTTGGTTCCCACGGAGTCGGCGTTCTTCTCGCGAAAACCGTCGAAGCTGCGGATCCAGTGGTAGCTAACGGTGGCATTGCCCACCAGCACATTGTAGGAAGTGGTTTGGCTGCTAGAGATGTCGCTGTTGAAGGTGGCCTTTCCCAGCTCCGGGACCACTCGCGCTGGCAGGATGTCATAGCCGCTTGCCACGCGACCCACGTAGTTGTAGTATCCTTCGGAATCGATGCCGCCAAGCACCACTTCTTCCGGCACATCCATGGTCTTGTCTAGGTACACCCACTTGTCCTCATAGCTGTAGATGCCACCCTGGATGAGGGCAACCAGCTGGACGAGGATCACAGCCACAATTATGGAGCTCTTGGCGGAGAACATGCTTGCTCTGTTGACGGAGGTGGTGTTGTGGCTGGCTTTATCGGGAGTCCGTTTTTATAGATTCCAAACCCATGTGGTCCTAGTCTTGGGGCTTACCTTAGAGATTAAATATAGAAATTCTTTTCTTTTCTTTGCAAATTGATGATTAACTTTTGATGTAGGTTCTATGGTTAGTTGATAGTGAGAGTTCCTGGCATAGAAGTTTGCCAAAAATAATCTGAGACGGGACGTCTTATCGTGGAATATGATTTACAATCATGCGAATTTTTTAATATTTCAAGAAATTTGGAAACGTTTTTGGTATTAGTAATTCTAAGGAGTTGTTAAGATTTTTATTTAATATTTTTAAAATAATACTACTACCTTTTGCCATGTGAATTGACTAACCTTCTAAGTTTGGCATTGCCAAAAGTCTTCCGAGTGCAAACACTAGAATACTAATCAGTTTAATTAGACCGCTGAAAACCCGTTTATGAAGCATTATCAGCTCAGCTGTTATCACAGAACGTGGTCAAGATCCCTGACCTTTGCCAACAAAGCCAAAAGAAAGCTCTATAGTTCACAGTTCAGTTCCTTTACAAAGCTTCAAGTTTAACTTATAATTTATTCACTTTACTGGCTTTGATTGCCTTTGCAAAAACACGTTTTGCCTTTGCATTTATGGCTGTGTTTTTTTTTTTCGCTCGCTCACGATTGTATTTTCTGCTATTTTATAGCAGTTAGCAGCTAAGGTCTGGCTGTTATACGATTATGCGATTTTCGCGCACGCTTCGGAGTCGGCGAAAAAAAGGTTGTCACTTTAAAAGCGCTCACAGATAGCGGAGCGTTTAGTCGCGCGGAGAACCCGCTGGCGGAAGGATCCCCACCGATCGTTGAGCAGCACTCGCCCTTTATAGTGAATCCGGAAAAGCAGTTGAGTGTTTAGTTAGTGACTAAAATTATGAAGTAACTTAGTTACTAAGCTAAGTGATATCTTAAATACGTATAAGATGTGAACTGTGAAAGCCTTTAAGCTTTGATCAAGATTCCTGAGGGTATCAATTTAAAGTCAAATTTAAACCAAATAATTCATAAAAAACAATTTAGTTAGAGTGAATTAATTCCTAAACAATACTAATTAACTTGTATATTCAAGTGCAAACGTATTGACGTCTGAACCAGTTTGTCGCCGCGCTAATCAGATCTTTATTTGGCTTAAAGCAATCTATACTTTTATTAGGTCGGCATAAAATCTAAGAACTCTTTTGAAGTGAAATTGAAAAACACTTGAGGCTAATTTAATCAAAAGAATTAAATAAATTCTGCAAATTTCAATAGGAAATGCAGTAACAATATAAAAAATGTAATATATCTGAAGAAACCTTTCCTGGAATCAGATAAATTTATAACACAAGCTTAACTAAACATTTCTTAAAATGGAATTCATAATCGGTCTTACGCCTTTTCTTTAAATTAAACTTTTATAATGCCAGTCTTAAAGGTAAAACATAAGTGACATTTTGAATTATTGATTTATTTTATTTATTTATCTAAAGCTAATAATTAGTAGTAAACTAAGAGCTAACTTTGGGTTTAGAGCCATACCAGCTTTGGCTCTCTGTTTAAGTTAATTTATGGGTTTGATATTACGCTAGATATTTGCAGTGATTTAATATTTACAAAGATATAATATTTGGATATTACCTAGGAATGTAAAAAGAAAAGGTGTAACCAAAGGTTTCTTACATGTAAAAGAAATTGTTTTATACACTAAGTATTCAAAAATATAAAAAACATTATATATGGCTCTAAAAAAAACCATATATAGATAAGTAATTTATTTATTTATTGGTACACTGTATGCTTAACTATAAACTAAGGTAGGTATCAGCCATAGTTAGTAGTATAATTGAGGAAGCCTCTCCACAACTCCAAACTGGGAAAGTTTCATGCGTCATCGAGCTGAACCAGTTTCGATGCATTTATTGGGGGATTTACGCTCAAGAACCTTTCCATTGATGAACAGAAAACTGGCTGCCACCGATTACTTCACCTGAGCTAAATCAAGGTCGCCACTTTAACTAGCTGTCAAGGTCACCAGGTGATGACCGCGGGGCGTGTTCCCCATTCTCGCAATTCGCAACCAGCTCGCATATCACTTTTAATATCAGCCAAATTAGAGTATGTTTATGTGGCGTTATTAACCCATTTGGAGTTTGGAATCCGAGAAACCCTAAAGACACGCCTCATAGTTAGATTTTTACGGCTTGTGTCTGGCTTATCTGGTGCCGATTTCATTATTTTTAGCCTTTTTTATGGGCCATTCCGACAATTAAACAAGAGTTTTGGCCGAGATAAAAAGAAATTACACTCCTCAGTGTGAAGTGCGAGCAGGCAAGTGTTTTTCGTGTTTTATACAATGTCTTAACAATGGTTGCAAAAAGCAAAAACAAAAGAAACTTAATCCAACAACAAAACATGGTCGAATGGTTGAATGAACTTTGCGGCCAGCCAGACATGGCACATGGCATATGGCGGATCTCTCTAGGATAGGTCAGGCGGCCACAATTCGGGGAGATTGTATAATACAATTGCCAATTATGGTTAACAAAATTCGGCAGATTTTTATACTGCCTATGTGCAACATAGTAGGTAATTGAGCCGATTGGGACATGCAACAGGGATTGCAACATAAGACGGGACTGCCAGCTACTTACGACTAAGTTACTGTTTAACAATAAAAAGTTAAGAGTAAAACCTGTAGTAAACATTACCCCAAGTCATATATCTTAAATTCATTTCATATCTTTTTAACTAATCGTTATAATGCTTTTTTTCTCATGTTCAGAAACTATAAATTAAATCTTTAATCATGTCTGGAGGACTCCTATATTTGTGGCTAGTGAGTGTCCTACTCAGCCTGGCAAAAGCAGCCGATACTTCCGCCAAGCCAAATATAATAATTATTCTTATTGATGATATGGTGAGTTGGTTTACAAAAATAAAATTAAATAAGTAACATAAAAATAATGTATAATTCCTACCTTTCCAGGGCATGAACGATGTGAGTTTCCATGGTTCAAACCAGATTCTTACTCCCAACATTGATGCTTTGGCCTATAATGGTGTCCTGCTAAACAAGCATTATGTGCCAAATTTGTGTACTCCTTCAAGAGCCACGCTTCTAACAGGAAAATATCCCATACACACAGGTAAAATAATGTAATATATTAATTTTTAATTAACTAATATATTTATTTCCAGGCATGCAGCATTGGGTCATCATAACCGATGAGCCCTGGGGCCTGCCCAAGCGTGAGCGTTTGATGCCGGAACTCTTCCGGGATGCCGGTTATGCCACCCACTTGGTGGGCAAATGGCACTTGGGCTTCTGGCGAAAGGATCTCACACCCACAATGCGGGGATTTGACCATCATTTTGGTTATTACAATGGCTACATTGACTACTATGATCATCAGGTTCGCATGCTGGACAGAAATTACTCCGCGGGTCTTGATTTTCGGCGAGATCTAGAGCCCTGTCCCGAGGCGAATGGTACCTATGCCACCGAGGTTTTTACTTCGGAAGCAAAAAGGATCATTGAGCAGCATGATAAGACCAAGCCTCTGTTCATGGTTCTGAGCCATTTGGCTGTGCACACGGGCAACGAGGATAATCCCATGCAGGCTCCACCCGAGGAAGTGGCCAAGTTTGGTCATATCAAGGATCCCAAGCGACGAACCTATGCGGGTGAGTTAACTTATAAAAAGCTATTTTGTAAAGAATATAAATATATCCTATTTGTAGGCATGATTTCCAGTCTGGACAAGAGCGTGGCTCAGACAATGAGAGCCTTAAAGGATAATGGCATGCTGAACAACAGCATTGTCTTGCTTTACTCCGACAATGGAGCCCCCACAGTGGGCATACACTCCAATGCAGGCTCCAACTATCCCTATCGAGGGGTAAGTATATTGCTAGGAGAACAGCTCGAATTACTGAATAATTGTCCTGCCAACTTTAGCAAAAGGAATCCCCCTGGGAGGGTGGCATTCGATCTGCCGGTGCTCTGTGGAGTCCTTTGCTCAAGGAGCAGAGATACGTCTCCAATCAGGCTATTCACGCCATCGATTGGCTGCCCACACTAGCTGGCGCTGCTGGGGTACCTTTGCCGCAGGATCTACAGCTCGATGGAATTAATCTCTGGCCAGCATTGAGTGGCAATGAGGAGCCAAAGCCCAGGAATCTCATTCATGCGCTCGACGAGGTCTTCGGCTACTCATCGTACATGAGGGATACCCTGAAGTATGTCAACGGGAGCACTTTCCAGGGGCAGTATGATCATTGGCTAGGAGAGCTGGAAGCCAACGAAGATGATCCCCAGAGTGATAACTACGGACAGCATGTCCTAGCTTCGGAAGTTCAAAGTATTTTGGGTGATCGAGGACTCACTGAGGATCGCATCCGACAGATGCGAAGCGAAGCCACGCAAGAGTGTCCCGCTATAACGGGAGAGGATCCGCAGGATCCCAAGTACAAGTGCGAGCCCCTCAAGGAGCACTGCTTCTTCGATCTGGCCACGGATCCCTGCGAGCGCTACAACTTGGCCCAACTATATCCCGCCCAGCTGCAGGAGCTCGCCCAGGAGGTGGAGCAATTCCGACGGACAGCGATTCCCAGCGCCCGAGTTCCCATATCCGATTATCGGGCCGATCCGGCCTTCCACAACGGGAACTGGGAATGGTGGAACGATACGGATACGGGGTCAGGTGCCGGCACTTGCTCGCTTAATTTATGGATTGTAATGGGAAGTATTATAGGTTTAATCTGTTCTGTGTGTTTCTAAGCTAAGTTGTGAGTAGTTTAATTCTAAATAAAGATAGTTTTTTTTTTATTTTTATAGAAGTTTTTAGAATTTTTATATATATTTTGAATAATACTAATTTAAGCAAGTTTTATTAAATTAAATTTGAATTATAAATTTGATGGTTAAATTATCGTATTTAATATTTAAAGGAGTTGTTGCTGTTGTTGTAAGAAAAAACAATATTAAAATGCGATATTTTTAGTGCAAATTCATCGACGGAGATCTGTTATAAACTGTTATAAAGTTAATAGTCACATGAAATCGAAATAGTCTTTTTTTTGGGCCAAATCAAAGTTTTGAAAAGCCATAACTTGGTCAAAAATTCATAAAATTCAATTCGGAAAGATTTGTTTTGTTTTTTATATTAGATTAATACATTTACTAAATTTAAAAATTTTAAAAATTGAAATATTGGTCAAATTTTTACAAATTTAATTTGTAATCCCTTTAAAAATTTTGAAAAAAATTTGTTTCTTATAAACATATCTAGATTGGATCGGTTGTTGACTGATCAAGAATATATATAATTTATGGGATCGGAAATGACTCCTTCACATTATGAAGGGTATAAAAAGACAACACGCGGCATAACTCTTTAATAATAAATTACAATTTTTTGTCACCACTTTCAAGAGTTACTAATAAGAAATGAAAACTTAATTCGCCCAAAAATATCACAAAAGATTGAAAGTTGCGACCTATTTTATTCCTTGCTTGATTATTTCATTAATCAGCGTTGCCAGACTTACATTTTCGAACTATAAATAAATAAAGCCGTAAAGTATGCCACGAAATATTAACAAAAAAAATTTATAAATAAACCAGAAAACAAAAGATTTCAACAGATAAACGAAAATAGAAATCCCCAATTCATTTCAACTAATTTTATTAGAAACAACAACGGACAGACATCTAAATTCTCTAGAAGCAATAGAAAAAGCTCACTTAAGACTAAAAATTGCATTTGGGGTATTGATTACGGGAACTAATGTCTAATTTTACAGATTTATATAAAAAATAATACAAGATTACGCAACAGATGATAACAATTTGATCGGTTACTCAACATGAATACTCACTAGATAGGCGTATCTAATCACGTATTTACATACATAATACAAACGGACAGTTGGCCAGCTTAGGCACAACCCTATATATAACATATATCGTACACTCGGATAATACTCTTAAGATAACTCCAGCGGAAATGGGACATTTAAAAATGGGTCTCCTCGGGACTTTGGACATCGTGAGTGGCCGCCTTTTCTGCCTGGCC
Source organism: Drosophila watanabei (assembly GCA_008042575.1). Taxonomy (NCBI): domain Eukaryota; kingdom Metazoa; phylum Arthropoda; class Insecta; order Diptera; family Drosophilidae; genus Drosophila; species Drosophila watanabei. The sequence continues at coordinate 17,522 of VNJS01014997.1, forward strand.
ATTGGATTCCCCTAATCTTTGGCGCTATTCGATCATATTGAATAGTAGACAGGAGAATATCATGCCAAATATCTGGTAAAGGAAGTGATATGTTAATTTAAAATAAATACATTAATTTATCGAATATTACTTACCATAAGAATTGCCACCGCTATGGAAGTTCCCCCTATAACCGCCGCATGATCCCTGATGAAGTTTGTCGTTACATAGAGACAGCCCTGATTGTACAGATTCGTGATGGTGGGAAAGATGGTGCACTCCTTGCGCTGGCCCCCGAACAGCTCCTGGCAGCAGGACTCGGGCACGGGTCCATACCGGTTCCAGTCATGCCACGTGTCCACACCGCAGCACTGCAGACGCTCCTGGGTGAGATCCCAGGCCTGGGTGATCTCCCTTCGGCTGCCATACAAAGCCATTGTGGATCTCATTTCCTAGAGAGAAACGAGGATGTTTTAAGGATGTTTCTGCAAAGATGATTCTTTGCCTCACCTGCCGCATAGTCTGCTGCACTCTTTCACGAAACACGTAACCCAAGACGCCGCCAATTAGCATGGTGACGAAAACCAGTGCCACTATTATGAAATACTGCAAGTAAGTGAGAAATAAATGGAATTGTTAACACGCTATTACTTCATAGAAGAGCTGGGAATTTTTAAAAAATAAATCTTACCGTTAATAGCAGACATTTAACTTCCTTTCCAGCACCCACACAACCCAAAAAGGACACCAGGCAGATGATGATTGAGGTAACCAGCAGGACGTAGACAGCTCCAGAGAAGAGATTCGTTCCCAGCAATTCATTGACGAAACTACGATCCACCAGAGTCCACAATGTCAGGCAAAAGACAATAGCTCCACCAACCTAAGCATAAAATTATATATTTCATTATTTATAACTCTAATCTGTTTAGATATTACTCACAAATATAACAAAATTGGCTATGAACAGACTGTACTTGACGAACTGCCCGCAGCAGTCCATGCGGGAACTGAAGCCCATGTCGTCTTCCTGTAAGGAGTATTAATATATTTTTTACTGAACTCTTATTTTTGATTTAATATTGATGTTGGTATTACTTTTTCTTTAGAGGTGACGAGTCCCAAAAGGTATTTTTAATGCAGGGAAAATGATGCAAGGGATTTGGGAGAGGAGGAGATGCGAAGGTTCAAGATGTTCTAGATGGTAAACAAAGATATGGATTATTTGACAAGAAATAATATTTAAAAATAATGCTACTAATAAAATAATAATAAGCTTAAGTGTTAGTAAACTTTAATTTAAAGAACTTTATACTTTTAGGAATATATCTAAGAATGTGCTATGGAAGACTGCATTTTTCAAGGTATTCTTTCTTTTATAATTATTTGCTTTTGTGTACTACAACTTTGCTACTTTATTATATACGGCTGTGGTAATTTTTAACAGTTAATTATACATTATCACAATTTTATTGAAATTACTTTTTGATATCTGAAAAATCATCTACTCTGGGAGAGACTAGTGCGCATGCGCAGCTGCGGCTGTGACTGAGCTTCAGCCTCAGCGCTTCGTAGCCGGGTTCGAGCCGAAGTACTCTTGACCCTGACCCACTTTTGTGAGCGGCAGCCAACGCAATGGGCCTAGACAAGCGTTCATTATCGGCTCGGACTGTGTTGTGGCTTTTGGTAAGCTTTGGTTGGTTACGGCTCTTAAAAAGACACTTTGGCGTGACAAAATCCCGGCGATCAAAATAAGTAAATCAAAGTAATAGCCTGGCTAATTGGAGTACCTTATTTACGAGTGCCGCCCCATCGGTGAGTCACATCGAAAGCGAACTGCGATGTTCTCTAAATGCTAATTAAAGGTAATTGCAGGCCAAGCCAGGTGAGTGCCACCCGCTCCTCCCCACTAAGCGACATCTCATTTCGAGCATTATTCCCGCCAAATACAAATAAGCCGCCGCCGCCGCCGAGTTGCAGGTAGAGTAAGCCAGGTAATTGGCGGGGGGTGTTATTAAGACAAAAAAAAAATGTTCTCACACTGTCTGAATATTCACTATTTTTCATTCGACGACGTTATCATGACCCGGGGAATCGTGCCTGAGATGACAGTAAGTCATCTGAAAGTCGCCATTAATGACGACTCATTGCGAGTGTATCTGCTGCTTGTTAGCTGAAACCAATTAAGTTTATGGTAATTGTTCAGTTCTACGTGCTACACATCATAATGGATCTTGTTTTTTAAAAATGGTTTTAGGAAATTTTGAAGATTTACCTTGACAGCTAGGACTTAGCTGTAAGTTGTAATGCAAAACTAAAAGTGTAACTAAAATTTCTTGATTCACTTATTTTAATAATAATTTATTAAATTTAATATTTTAAAAATTTTGGTTATCCTAAAAAGTTGAAAGTTTAAATTTGTGAGATACATTACAAGAGCCAAGAAGTTTTGTGGGAGTAATAAAAGGAAACTTTAAACTCTCTAATTTTTCGTGAAAGTAAAAGTAAAAATGTACCATATTAATACATTGTACACAAGAAGCTTAATATTTCTTAGTATTATAATAATAACAATTATAATATTAATAATATTGTATTTCTGGTTTATTTTCTTAAATATTTCTAAATGAAATATAATTTATAATGCAGTCTTTGCTTTGGGAGAAACAAAAATTCTCAGATATATCTCAAAGAAAGCTGAAACCAATTCATATTTAATTCACAAAATATTTTAAATAACTTAACCAAGAGTTTTAGTTATCTTTTTCTGTAAACAAGGATAAACATAACATACTATAACTAAAAACAATGTTATAATGAACACTAATATACTCACAAGTCTGCCGTCCCGTAGCACAAACGAAGTTTTCGTAAGGTAACCAATTTTGGCGGTTTTCTTTTCCCAGCGCTCGGCGTATGTAAATTGCCTCTAAATTGTTGTTGCTTGCAAAAACCGAAAAACAAAACAAAAAACAAGCTTAGCTAAGCTAAACTTATTTTTTGGTTGCACTTGACTGCACAGAAACTTTGGCAGTTGGGAATTAGTTGTAGGCTGCAGACAAGACGGAGGTGGCTATAAAAACAAACGCAAAACGTAAAAGGGAAATTAATTTTAAGCAATTAATTTTATTTATTTTTTTTTGTAAAAGTTCAGCAAGTATATTTTCAAGGATAAACGAAAAATGCTTTGATTTGCGGCCATAGATTGTTTGATTATTATTTTGAGTAATGGAAATACACCTTGAAAACATGAGCTTAAATTTCATTGAAGATAAAATAGACTTTGTATCCTAAGTAAGTCATGTTTTTATTTAAAAGTAACTTTCTTTGGCTTTCTGTTACTTAAAAACTATATTTGTTTATTAATTTAACGAGTTTTTGTTTGTTTTTCGTGGCTCCATTTCATTTCATTCAGATGGCTAGAGATGGCAATTTATGCAATATTCGTTAATATTGTCTCTCTGTGATTTTTGTTGAACTTTTTTTTGCTATATATTTAATACAGGTTTCTTGCATTTGTTTTGAGCGTCACTCGTAGCAGTTGATAATTGTTATTGAGTTTTTATTTTTCGATTGTTGCTGCTGCTGCGGCTGTGTTATTGTCAATTGCAGTTCTCCCATGGCAAACCACTTTTTTTTCTGCCGCCTTGCTTTTCGCATTTGCTTTTCAAGTTACGTCACATTTAAGCTAACACTTAATATCCTTGTTGGTCTTATCACTAAGGTCCAGTTATAGTTTAACTATAAATAAACACTTGCTGTTTTTATCTTATAAACTTAAGCCTTGTTTTTATTTTTAAGCTTTGAGCTAGGCTTACAGGGGCGCGTGGTTGGGAATGAGCGACGAAAGGCGTTTGGGGAATGACGGTTGGCGGTAGGCGGTTGGCGACGACTCCACCGCTCGGTTGCTGACTTGAAACTGGTTGTGGGAACAGTCGCCACGATCGGTTTTTTATTAGTTTCGCTCACAAAGAGCTTCGTTGTTGGGCTTTTTCTGGCTTCGTGTCTCTCGAAATTACAACAATTTCGACTTGAGGAGCGGCTTAGCTTAGCGAGGGAGATAGCAAGAAAGAGAGACTACTGGCTTACAAACCGCAAATACTTCTGAATGTTTTTTCGTACTTCTCTCTTATTGATTCATCTACTTTACCTTATTTTATGTTTTATTATTTTTTTTTCGCTTCTGCCATGTGAAAACGCGCTGAGCAAACAATATATGTTCGCTTCGCACCACACTTCCTTCCACAGCCAGAGGCTTTGTTCAGCTTAAAAAAAAAGAAGCATAGATCAGCAATTGAAACTTAATATTTATTACCAGAATTATCATATTTTTGAATTTCTCAGGACAGCACAACGGTTATTCACCTTAGGGGCTTTGGGAAGGGTATTAAGCTTGGGACTAGCACATCCTTTATAAGATTATTTGATCAGGAAATCAGATGAATATTAATGAACAAAATTCTTATTTTAATTTGGCTTAATTATTACAATTTAAATAATTGACCCAGAGTAAAGTAAGAATTTATTTAAATTTAGGTATACTTGTAAAGTGTTAACGCAATTTATCCCTTATTCTGAAAATATTTTAAAATTTTTGATCCTATTTACAATGATCCGTATTTTTTAGGCATCCTTCTGAATGGTTTGAAACTCTAGGAAGAAATTTTTAATTATTAATATTAATAATGTTAAGAATTCTACATTTTCTTTACTTTTAATATTTTATTAGGATTTATTTAATGGTAAAATTATAATTAAATCAAACGTGGATGATTCCAAAGATTTAAACTTATAAACTTAATAATTATATTATAATTTCGAATCTTTAGAAAGGACTCCATAGCTTTTCTGATATTTCTGGTACATTTCCCCAAATAGATTTATCATATTAAATATTTGCTCTCGCTTTAAATTTAAATTTATAGTTCAGTTTACTTTAAGTAGTATATTTAATCCTTAGAATAAAACCCACCATTTCCTCACCAATTACCTCGTTTTTGTTGGCATTCAAACGGCTGCAATCTGCGGACAACCTTCGGCCATTAACGGCTTAATTTTGTTGTTGGCCAAACAAATAGTTTTGACTGAAGCTGAACTGAGTAATTTTGTAAGCAATTTTGGGAGCTAAGGTCAGAGTTGGTAGTAGCTCCACCCCCGAAGCAAGCTTCACTTACACTCGTCGTCGTCGTCGGCACGGTTGAAAAATGTTCAATTTGTTTTCTGTATTTGTTTGTTGTTGTTTATTTTTATTTGTTGTATGTTGAGGTTGGCTCCACAAATTGTTGGGTTATTTAGCACTTTTATGGCTGTGTTAACAGAAACATCACCCCGCGCGGAAAGCAGCCCCCCGTTGCATGGCGGTAATAGAAATAAATAATACAAATTGGAAAAAACAATTACTCTGCCTGTTGATTTTGCATCTTACACTCGCTGTGGGAACCTTTTGCGTTTTATAGTTGCCATAAAATTAATTTCCACATACGACGAGTATGCAGGCGTACGGACTCGTGATAAAATATTGCACAAAAATCGAAAACGGTCGAAACATGATCTCAGGCGGAGGCTAAAGCTGTGTGATCCCTCTTCAAGTATTCAAGGTATCATTAAGTTTAAGTGTAATTTCTAATTTGATTTTAAGCAAGTCAATTTCGACACTCGGAAAAATTTGATAAATATTTTGCTGTTTATATTTAAAAGAGGAAACGGTATAGAAATGGTAAATTCAGAGATTAGACACTGAAAGGAGTAAAGCTGTCTGATTATGTACATAAAATCTATAGAGATAATATATTCTTATGGTCGGGCCAAGTTTCTTTATTATTTAAATTCTTTAAACTGAGAATTAGATAAATTATGAAGAATATGGTCTAAAATACATTAAAAAATGTCTCAATAAATAAATTATTATATATATATTATATTCATGGTACTTATTTCTCTTAGTGTACATGGATATACTTGCACTCGTTCAACTCCGATCTGAAATGTGATTAGTGTGCGCGATTTGAAAGCCTCGTTGAGCTCGCCGAAGGTGAGAAGCGTCAAAAGCGTTAAATTGTAGCACTTAAAAATGATTAGAATGAGTCAAAGATGGAGGCTACAAGCAATTGACAACAGTTTTTGGACAAACGATAATTAAACTACACAAATAATTCAAAAAAATTTCAGGAATATAATGCATATAATCATAGTTTATATAAATATTTAATAACTATATTAAACTTCTTGCATTAAAGCAGCTATCCCTGAAATTTTTCCAGCAACGATACAAGCACGATTATATATGCAATAAATCGACTTATGCCCCTTCCATTATCTGAACTCAAGATCTAAGTTCAATCAATCATTAGCATATTCCATTAATAAATTAATGAGTTTATGGTATGAGTTTATACTCATGAGAAAATGCACTTGTTAAGCTGAACAGTTCCCAGACCTAAAAACCAATATATTAAATACAAATTGTGTTCTTATCAAGCAAAAGTCACCTTCGGATATATCGAACTTGGCGGTTGGCAATTGTTTTTTGGTGGACAGAGAGACAACCACAAAAAACGCAACCGACTCTCAGCTCTTGACCAACTGAAGTCGCCTAGGTTTTCCCATGTGCGACACTTCAAGTGCATTCTGTGGCCTCGGGCCAGGAGTCATACTACACATAATGGCTAATCAGCCTTTAGGCCGAACAATTGTTTTCCCTATTTGCCGCCGCTAAGGGCATTCTTCCTTCCAGTCCGCACACAGCATATATTTTGGACAAACAATTGGCCAAAAAAATATATTTGACTTTAGTCATGTGCCCGCTAATTGCTCGGTGTCAGCTCCAGCGATTGTACGTGGCGATGCGGATGCGTCAGTCTAGAGCTCGATATTCCGTCTTCGCTTCATTTCGGGCATTTCCTGTTGGAAATGTTTTTAATTTGGCTTAGAATATTATATACCTTGTTGATTTTTTAAATGGAAACAAAAACTTTAGCAAAAACACATTTTACCTACCACATTCTCTTATTAGGAAAGGGATCTCAGAGCACAAAACAATAAGGAAGCTAACTTGGTGACGTCGAACAATAAATACATTTGCAATTTGCAAATAAATCATTGAGAATAAATCCATTTCTGTCCTAAAATTTGAATTATTCATAGAAAATTATAAACACTAACTATGTACGTATATCACAAATTGTTCTTGTCGACAAAAAACGAAGGAAAGCTCCTGAAGCTATATCCGGTCCAATTGACAAGTCACAGCAGCCAAGGATTAACCTAAAATAATCAATATAGTTCATTGCTTGTTGTTGTGATTTGTTAATACTTGTAAAAATATATACTCAAATTTAACATACTTTTCCCTTGATAAAAATCATAGGTTTGACTATAAATGTCACTATACCCAAGTCTATTTTAAATTCTTTGAGAAAACTTAAGATATTTATCAGCTCATTAAAAACAATACAATTTTAAAGATTAAAAGTTTAACTCTTGTAAGAATTTCACTGTATTTTTATATATATACTTAATGCTATTAAAAACCAAAGAAGGAACATTACAAAAATATCATTTACTTTTGGTACACACCCCCGAATACCTGTAGGTCTTTCTAGCCGTAGATTTCGGTCCACATTGTGGAATGTATTCTTCAAACTCAGCCCAAAAGTGTGCTTCAAAATAGTAAGCTATCAATTTATACAGAAAGTTATCTCACAAACGACCAAAAAAACAAAAAATACCAGTAATAAAAACCATTAACAAGTACAACAATTTCAGTTTAATAATTATGTACAGTTTATACATCTCCATACATATGTATATGAACCTTACTAGCTAGGTGTGTGTGTGTGTGTGAATTTGAATTGTTCATTTTGGTACAAATTGCACGAAATCATTGATCGCTCGATTCCTGAACGCTTGAAGTTCTTCGGTTGCCTCGACTGGTGGGCTCTGTGTGTATGCATTAAGTACAAAAATCTACATTTTGGGTTTCGGAGGCACTTAGACGAACTTAGCCTATTCTGCTTGATTGTAGACGGCGACTTTGTTTCTATTCAATTTCCTAAAAAATATATGTATACGTCTTTAGCAACTAGGAAGGGGTTTTGGTGCTACGATTCACAAGCTATCACTTGGACATATCACAAAACTTCGAACTGGCCACCGGAATCCCCGTTTACCGGAGACCCAGGAGCAGTTTCATCCTCTCACGCCGTTCGGCAGGCATTGGCATACTCCACGCAATCGTGCAACGTGGGGAAGATCTCGAAGGGGCCCTCGCTGAGGGCCATACTGTGCACCAGAGTATCGTACACCCGATCCACGGGGCTGGCCAGCAGAAGCCGGGCCCCGCGCGCCTTTAGCTCCTTGCTCACATCGCTGAGGGTGCGGCAGCCGGCCACGTCGATGTGTCCCAGCATCGAAAAGTCCAGGATGAGCACCTTGAAGGCACCGGGAGTCGACTCCGTGAACTGGACACTCACAGCCTTGCCGCCATTCTGTGATACAGGAGAGTAGCTGGACTTGCTGCCTTTGCTGGGACTCTTGCTGTTGTTACTGTTGCTAGTGTTGGTGGGCGGAATCTTGTCCAGGCCCACTGCCTCGTACAGGGCCCTTCGGAAGAACAGACTCGTGGCAAAGTTCAGCGATCCACTGTACCGGAAAATGCGAGTCTCCGGCACTTGCATGGCATTCCGATGCTGGTTGAGATCCATGTAGACGCCCGGGGCCTCGGGCATATAGCCCAACAGGCAGGAGTAGGGCTTCAAACCCTTGATGTACAGAGCCAGAAGGGAGATGCAGATGCCTATCAGCAGACTGAAAGGGAAGAAATTGTATAATTATGTTAAGAAACACAAGGGAAGAATAGAATTAATGCATACCCGATGTCAATGTCGATGAGCACCACACAAAGGAAAGTGGATATCCAGGTGAACATTTCCAGCTTGCCCTGCTTGGAGAACTTCTTTAGCTCCCTGGCCTGCATGAACATTGGCTTTAAGGCCACTATGATGACGCCAGCTAGGACACACTGAAAATATAAATCATTTATGAAATAATTCAAAATAAAAACACCAAAATGATCAATGAACTCACCCTGGGCAAACTGCTGAAAAAGGGACCGATCCACATGAGTGTGACCACCACCAACGAGGCAGATACCAATGATGCAATCTGGGAGACGCCGCCCGTTTGGTCCTGGATAACGGATCGCGACAAGGAGCACGCCATAGGAATGCAAGCAAAGAAGCCGCCAACCACGTTGCCCACGCCCATGGCAAAAAGTTCCTGGTTTGCTCGCACCTCATAGCCGTGTTTCTTGGCAAAAGTAAGACCCATGGACATGATAATTGAGTAGGTGACAACGGCAATGGCTATCGAGTCCACGGCCACCTTGGACACTAGATCCAGGCGCGGCATAACAGGTTCTGGCAGACCGCTGGGTATATTTCCCACCAGATTCACATTGAACTCGTCGTGCAGGTGGAACCACTTGGAGATCAGTGTGCCACCGATCACCATTATCAGTTCGGCGGGAAACGGGAAGCGACAACGCTTGCTCAGGCACGGTTTCAGGCACTCGTTGCAGATCATCATGAAAACTATGACTCCCACGCAGAAGCCAAAATTCACCAGGTTCGTATCGGGCACACCTTTGATGACATCGATCAGCGTGTATATTATCTTGAATGCGCCTTTGTAACGGGCTACGTTAATGCCCAAAACATCCTTCAGCTGTGCTGTGACAACGTGACAAGCCGCAGCCGTAGTGAAGCCATTGACCAGAGGATCACTGAGCAGGGAGGCCAAGGTGCCCAGTCTCAGGAAGGCCATCAGAAGCTAAGAGAGAGATATAGTTTAGTTATAGGAAGCATGACCTTCAAGGTATAAAGAGCTTACGTTCACAATGCCAACGGTAAGTGCCAGGGACGTGACCACCTCCAGCTTTGTGATGGGATCCGCAGGAAGAGCAGCAGCCGTGGCATTAAGCAGGGCCAAAGGGGACATCGTGGCTGTCGCATTCGGCGCCAATACCTCGTAATGCGGGTGATCCTCCACATTGGAGTATGTGTCCACCACCTTGCGCGTCATCATGCTGGCCACTGCAAAGGTGCCGATGGAGATGTGCTTGGAGGTGCCCAGGAACATGTAAACGAGCACCGGAAACACGGCCATGTAGAGACCGTTCCCGGCCGACACTCCAGCCAACAGACCGTACGCCATCCCATGAGGTATGTTCATAATGGCCACGGTGAAGCCAGCAATAATGTCGCCGGGAAGATCTCTCCTTGGCGAGTACTTGGGCAGCCATTGCAGGATGGGAATAACGCCGGTGAAGAGCGAGAAGAAGCTCCAGGTATACCAGCAGTTGCGCAGCGAGGAGGGTATGCTCTTGTCCCGGGCCGCGTAGCCCGTTTGCTTGATCACCACCTCGTGGGTGAGCACATCGCGATGGATGCTGTACTTTGGCTGGATCTTTGGCTTGCTCGGCGCTCCATTGCCATTTCCATTTGTGTTGTTATTGTTCAGTGGCTTTGTTCTGTAGAAATTGTATTGTTTTATTAAATTAATTTAAATTTAATTAAGGAATTTCTGCTAGTACTCACTCTTGACTTTCTTTATCACTTGGCATTTTGGCTATGTCTTTCTCTACTTCAGTGTCCTTTGGCTTCCTGCCACGCTCCACATTGGGGTCTGTGTCGGTAAAGGGATGCAGGCGTAGATCACGTTGAAATTGCAACTGTCTGAAGCGAGACACTGGGCAACTTTGGATCTCTATATCAAGATGAGCTTCTTTGGGTTTCTTGGGTATAGTTCCAGTTGATCGGTTTGGCGGTATATCTTCGTGGATAATGGGTATTAACAAGGTTCCAGCTTCGTTGTTGTCTATGAAAGAATCCTGGGAAGTACTCCTCTGTATTTGTAAGTGACGTCGCCTATTTGGGCGGTCATTTAAGTCTTTTAATCGCTTCCAGGCATCTTTGGACAAGGATTTCAGATGGTGTTTCGGTTTCTATAAGGAAAAACAAGAAATTGTAATGTATTAATTTTTTAAATTAATTAAAAGGCACAATATATTAAAGTCAAATGAAAATAATCTGTATTTTGTGGTCACTTAATCTCTATTGACCAAGAAAAAGAGTTCTTAGATCTTCCAATCTCACTTTAGACACTCAAAATCTTGCAAAGATCTTGAAGTATATGTTTTTTGTCTTATCACGTTCATTTTACCTCTAATGAAAATCTTATTAATCAGGTGACTCTAAACGGTGGAAATTTTTCGAGAATCCACTTGAAACAACAGCAGCTTTTAATCTCAAGCATTGAAGCGAAAAAATCGAGAATTTCGCCACAATTTCGGTTAGATAACTTCCACGAAGACAGAGCAATTAACAACCCTTTCGATCCAGTATCGTCGGAGAGCTTTGCCTAACTGAAGCATCGATCATCAGTGACTGGGATCTTTAAATAACAACCATTGTTCGCCCCGAAATTTGTAAACATTTTCGGTTATTCATAGGCAATGCTAATTGCCTAAATTATTTGATAAACATGCGTCCCATTGGTGACCGCAGAACAGTTGTAGAATTCCCTAAAGAGACAGGCAGGCATTCGCTATCAGTCTTGATTACGCATACGCAGTGTTGCCCAGCGTCTGACGTATTTCCCTGGGATAAGATGTTCATCATCTATCAGTGGTTAGTGAAAGCCACTTGCTAAGTGCCCAATAAACTAACGTACACTTGCGATAAATGGAATAACTGTTGGGGCTATTCTGTGCTTTTTTGTCATTCGTTTCATTGGCACTGGCAATAATCACATATATAATAATCGGTTCATGGTAGATAACTTTTATGGCCGATGTCTAGGCAAGCAATGTTTATAATGAACAAACGACAACGTGAATGCGAGAATAACAAAAAAGCCAACAGTTAGCTGTTGTAGAAATAATAATAGAATAATTCAAATCCAAGGGTATACACAGTAGATCTGTGGAATAAATCTGCTTACTGGGTTAACGAGAAGTTCAGGCAGCAGGCGCCAACTGAAAAAAGTGTTTATTTCTTATTGGAAATACTTACAAGTCACAATGATTGAAAACAACTGCGCCGGCTCGAGTTATTTAGCGGTAATCCCCAACAGGAATAACGCATAGCTGCAGCCTTTGCTTGTTACCAACTGACACAATTCCCGCTAAGTGACCATAAAATGGCACTCCATAAACCCAAGCAAGCAACTCCATAAACCGGATTCACAAAGTGGCTTACACTCTCAGTCAAAATAACAAATAACTCTCAAAATATATATACAGACATATTTTGAAAGCTTGATTGCGTCACAAACTCATACACTTGCATACAGTACTTCCCCTGATTTTTGTTCAGATGTCAAGTTCAATGTCTGGTCGAGGAAAATCAATATCCATACTGAATATGCCAAGTATCTGGAATCCAGCAGGAGATCAAAAGATCACTGGCTCACCAAGAGATCAAATGGCTCAATTGCATTAGCATTTCAAATAAAACCGTGTGAATCGAAACTGAGAGATGTATATTTTAGAATTTATGTAGCTCTTTCCACTTTACAGCATTTTTTAAAAGAGAAACTGGCAAGTGATAATTATAAACATTAAATAAATTAACTGCCTTGAAACTCTTGATTTTAAGAAGAAAATCTGACTTGTAAACTGCCTATTCATCATTTATACAATTAACAAAAGCTTGTAACTAATATTTATGGGCAAGATATCTCAGTTTCCAAGTACATAAATATAACTTAATCATCTCAGTAATATAACAGTAAGTTTATTTATAAACTCTACACAATTCGGGCTCCTAATTCACTTAGCAAAGCTCGAAGCTTGGCTTGTAATTGTCTTTTTTCTCTCTGTATTTTTCGCTCGCTTTTTCGAAAGTAATGACTAATACGTAGTATTTATCCATAAAAAAAGTAAGATTATAATATATAGAACAAACACCTCGAATCCGGTTTAATTGTAATGCCCCTGGGGCATTGTTGTTGCGGGACCTCATTAGTTCTACCAGCGAACCGCTTACGGAGTGCAAAAAAAATAGCGGGATTCCACACAATTGACCCAAACCGAATGGCTTATGCAATGGCCCTGATCGCACATGACCACACCGAGATTAGCCGCAAAAAGGGAGCCCGGAGGGAAAGGGTGGAGGCATTATATAATATATAATTATATAGCTGGAATATTTGTGTACGGTAAGCAAGCGCACACACAGGGCGACTTCTTATCGAAAGTGTCCACTTTTGCTTATCAGCGGCGCCGGGCACTTCCATCAGCGCTCATTAATCGATGTTTTAACCTAGAAACAGAGACAGAATCGCACTAGAACACGTTGCCATCTGCCTTGGGTGACAAAATTTAAAAGGAAATTGTTTTCACCACAAAAACTATATAGATTTCTATTGCAAGTTACACTTTTTCAAGTTGTTAGGCTTAGGTTAGAGGCCTTGAAAGTTTAATTTCATTGTTGATAATTTGAGTTTCTGTATACCTTTACAATATATAGATTTTGGTGCGAATTACTCTTCAAATAAAATACACACTAAACCTTTGTTTATTTTATTGTTACATATTTGAGTTTATATATAATCCTCCTGGATTCCATTTAGTTTTTTAATTAAATTAAACCTCTTGTACTTTTATTCGAAACAAAATTATACTGACAATAGTTTAAATTTTAAGACTACCAACCAGATAAGATTCATTCTTTACTGAATTTAGTTATTGAAATATTTTTGAGGGAGATAAAGGTATTAATGAGAAAATATTTTTAGTTAAATTGTCTCGACTGTGTTCTGTGTTTAAGTTTTTAAGCCTTTTAAACTGGCAATGGAAAAATACAAAGTAACATTAAAACTTAAGTGTTTTACGCTCTCCTGAGTAAATTTAGTCATATTATTTTTCTCCTGGGGGTGACCCTGTTCTTATCAGAGCCCAGTGACCATGAAATAGTGACGGTGAGCTTCAGCACTCTCAATTTTTTTCAGTCACCATATGCCGGTGCTTTCGATATCAAATCATTTATTGCGTAAGTGGTAAACCCGTAGTGTCATAGATAAGGCAGACACACAGCTTTGATGGAAAGGAGAGAGAGCTGGTATTTATGTGGTACATACTTCAATCATGTTGATTGACTCGCTGTGGCTTTGACTGACGCACTTGACCCGCTCTGGCGGCGACTTCTTTGCTCTGACTTTGGGGAAAAACTAAAGTACTTTGTGAAAATTCAGTCTGTTCTTCTCAACATTCAGCTGATGCTGTCTCTGCGTGATCTGATAAAAACTGACGTTGAAGTACATAAACGGGCATTTCTTGGCAAAATATTTGTCTGTCTCGGCTGCAGATTTATGGAGCACGCGAGCTTTTTATAAACTACATACATCAGAGAGTTAAGCAGGGGTTCTCTCGCTCTCCATAAAGTTATAATTAAATATTAAGAAATTAAAATAAAACCCAAAACAAACAGTGGCTTGATAGACTACTTTAAATATTTGTGCCAATATTTAACTAGAAAGCGAGTCGTCTTTTAAAAGTGGCCCGTGACTCAGTTTCGATAAAGCGTGCCAAAGCAAAGGCCGCATGTCTCAAGTGGTAAGTGATTCACGTTTTATAAAGCCCAAAAATAAAATGATATATGGATATATTATTATGAATTATATATGGATATATTATTTTATTTGAACTCGTAATAAAGGTTATATTTGATTTTGAACTAAACAAATCTGTTCGAATGTAGAAATCAAGTGCAAAGAACTTACTTGTTTTGTATTTTTATAACCTTGTAAGGTTTTATAATATTAATCATAAGCCTGAAATCAAGTGAAGAAATCGTTTCCAACCCTATATATCATATATATTCTTGATCAGCATTAATAGTCGAATCGATCTAGCCATGTTTGGACAATAAACAAATTTACTCAGTATTATAAGGGGTTAAAAATGTTAAAACTTTCAAAAAACTAACAAAAAATTTCATTTTAAATTTTGGATCTATAATGCTTATTTTGTAACCCAATAAAATCAAGCAAAGCAGAACTTTTCGAATTGAAATTAATTAATTTTTGACTTAGTTATGATAGATTTTCGACTTCCCGAAGTTAGCTTCTTTTCTGGTTTATACACTATATTTTATAAGAAGTTTTCCAACTAACTCTGACTAATAATTCCCGGCATTAATAGGGTCAAAGCTCGAACCCATGCAAAAACTAAGTAGCGGGAACTATTTACATTCATAAATATATAGTATAAGGTGCGCCCTTATCATTGCATTTTAACCCTTGCCGGTGGAATCCAGTTTCCCAATCGATTTGAGCACAAACCTGCAAAACGATTCCCAGTTATGTAGATATATTCCCCACATTATGTTTAGTTTCCGTTAGATATGAATTGCATTTATGGATTGGACTTTGAGTTCCCCTTTGTGTTGCTTCTGGGGAAGTGCTGGTGCGGCAGTTGGCAGATTTTTTATATCTCTCTTTGTTTAGATTTCGATTGTGCGGCATTTATTTATTTTCTGTGGTAGGGCAAGAGCAGCAGCAGCAGCAGGAGCTATGTGTGTGTGGAGCAAGGGGACACCAACATTTTCCATTTTCCTTCACTGTGTGCGCAAGCACGCACGAACTTCTGACATCGCAGTGGAAGCAATAAAAATAAAAATCAATTGGAATATAGTTCAATTGATGAAAATATTTGAGAACGCAATACTATCGTGTTTAATTTGAAAACTGTGTGTACACAACAGAGTAAGAATCGGAGGAATATGGTTTCTATATATATATATATTTTTTTTTTTGTTTAATTTGTAATCTTCTTTCAATATTATTTTACAGGGTATTTTAGATTCAAGGAAAAATTATTATAAAGTGCTATTAGAAATCCCTTTAATCCCACTCGGGCGCACTTTCCGGGTTTTCGCAATCGTAAACTAACAATAATTGCAATTATCGTGCTAATGCTATAAATTTACAACACTTTTAAGACCCGAAGACTCGGAAGAAAAGCAGCGTTTTCGTAAAGATTGACCCACAACAGGTGTGAAATTGGAGAGTTTGCGTGTTCATGGCCTCGATTATTATTGGCAATCTTTACAACTCACGTATGACTGATAGTGTTGAAATAATCAGATTGTGACTAAACTTTAAACATTTCTTAAGTACTTTCCGCAGTTTTTATTTGCTTTTACTTCAAGCTAATCTAAAAGTAATTAATTAAAAAAGAACCTAGGAATCATAGCTTCAGCTACTTTCAATTTAATATTGTCTTATAAGGTTTTCTTGCTTTTTAAGTTTTGTTATAAGCTATTGTCAACAAAATGCACAAAGTACCTAAGCCTTCACACGGCTAATTGCATAATCTTCAACACTTTTGTTTAGACAAAAAAAAGCAAAACCAATTAAGCGCCATTCCACTATTTGTTCTTTGCGGCGGCTTATCAACAGAACCAAATATGTGGAGGGTATTCTCAACGAGCGACGCGACAGGTTGGCAAAAAAAAAGAAAAAAATCACCAAAACGGAAGAACGACATAGCCGGACACATATGTACAGTGCACACCTAATATAGTATATATAACCCATGAAATCATACCATATACTGTACACTCTCCATAAGGTTAACCAATAAAAAGGCTTTCTTAAAAAACAAAAATAGTTTAAAAAGCTATAAGGGTTTTAATTAGGTATTGCCTAATCAATCCCATTTAAATATTGTTAACGTAGCTATAATTAATAAATTTAATTGCTCAGCTAAAGTCGAAGACTGCATAAGAAGAGTCATAAATAGATAAAAAATATACTGGTTTTTTTAAGTGCAGAATTACCATAACTTGGCTAAAAATGCATTAACTTAAGTTCTGAAAGTACTCATTTGATTAATACGTCTTCATAATGCATTAATTTAAGTTTTGAAAGCACTCATATGATAGTTTTTATTTGATAAATATAATAAACATAGCAAATAATATATCAAACATATTTTCTCCAAATTTTTGACAATTTTAATGATGTACAATTTTGAAAAAAGCGAGCCAATTTTTTCGATTTTTTAATATTTGATTAGGATTTTAAATGTTTATTTGAAAATATATGATATTCCGCAATCAAATGTTTTTTAACGAAGATATACTCTCAAGAAAGGCTTAAAAGATAATGAAAGTTCGCTTATCAAAATATTAACCATATATATTTAAACATTTAACATTAATTAATAATAAGTTAAGCCCTCCACGTGAGTTCATTCTTTGGGAGGCGCACTGTACAGCCTATGACTGTGAGTCAAGTGCAAATGCACCCATTAAGAACAAAAGAGTGGAAAGAGAAGAGTGGGGGAAGAGAAAGAGAACAGAAAATAAAAACAATAAAGGCAATGAAAAAGCTGAAATAATATACAATTAATTTGATTGTCCCGAAATTGACGAGAAATCGAAAGGCAAACGGACGGAACAAGACGGACACCATTTGGCAATACGTGAAAAAAATATATACACTAACAAAGAAAAGATTTTGAAAATCCTCGTTGGCATTTTACCTTAAGAAAACTAAATTAATTTTTTTGGCATTTGATTCGTTGCCAAACAAGTACAGCTATTGTTGTTGTTGCTATTTCTTGTCACCTTCAACTCTTGATAGCGCCCGTCGATGTTTAATGGTTGTTGGTTCCGTTACGGTATCACTTGTTGCCAGTAAAAATATGTGATTAACACTTTCCTGGCGCATGCATCGAGAATTGATTGAACTTCAAGCACTCTTTATTTGTTTGCTATTCTGCGAGCACAATTATCACGTATATAAAACTTGTTAAAAGCTTCCAAATTGATGCTAAATAAAATATTAATCAACTATTATTATAGGCGAACCTTTCGTTATTTATATATTTATTTCAATTTTCGCTTATTTAACCGCACACGCTCGATGTTTTTCTAATACCAAAAGCGTCGCTTGCGACACACACGTAAAACTTTGTCGTCGCTATAGTTGTTGTGATTGCAATTGTTGTTGTTGCTGCTGCTGTTGGTAGTCGAATGGGTCGAACGCCAAAAAAAGATGCTCGCGCCACAAGGAAATGAGTTAAGTTTAGCAAAGGCCGCCGACCGCGACGATGGGAAAACAGCGTTCGACTGACCCAAAAAAAATTTATTATCAAAAGCTTTCAACAGCTGTTTTTTGTTAATCTATCGCTTATCGGCAATTATTATCATTTAAACTTAATACGCTATCGATGTTGAATAATCGATATTATTTTTAATCTTCTTTATTACATTTTTACTTAATTAAACGTTGCATATTTTGATTAATCTAAACTAATAAAAAAATACAATATTCAAATTTGCTCATACATTTTCAGTTTTTAGAAACAGCTGAAATTTGGCTAGTGGTGACAGTTACACACGATAATGCATCGATAGGAATAATAACCTAAATATTAAATGCTAATAATATTGCTTTTCGTTTTCTATACATAACTCATAACTTTACTTTTTACCAAAGGCACACAAATAGCATTAGTTGTAATGAAGCCTCTTTAGACAACCATCTACTTGTATTTCCGTCTATATTAGACGGCACCTATCGTTTCGCGCACAGGCGATATTTAATCGATAACATTCACGTGCAGCTCTAACTAGCGATTCGAAAACGTAAACAATGCGGAAAATGGACTCGGCGGAGGAAGACGCGATCTACGGTAAATTTGTTTATCAAATATATTAAGTTGTTGCATTCAAGCTTAAGGATTTTGCAGCAAAGAGGGTGAGCGGCGGCATCAACAACTTCCGCCTGCGGTGGTCCCCGGAGATGGAGCAGCTGGTGGTAGATCTCTGGGAGGAAAACAAAGACGGCTACTTCGGGGCGCGCAAAAGACGCCTCATATACAAGGAGATGGCCGCGACCATCTCAGCTGCCGGCCTATCCGTCATATGGACCGATGTGCGGAGCAAGCTTGAGAACCTAATCCGGAAGTACAGGTAAGTGTTCACTGGCTTTTAAAACGCTCATATTTGTATATACTTTTCATGGTATGGCAGGATTGAGAGAGAAAAGGCCAAGCAAGGAATTCCCTCTAGATGGCGGCATTATAAGAAAATTCACTCCATATTGAATGGCGATAGACCAAGCAGACCAGAGAGCCGAGAGAGTATCAAAGCGGAGCCACCCGAGGGTCAGTGATAAAATGAAACTGATTGCTAAACATCTAACTAATTGTAGAATTCTTTGCAGATGAATTTGAAGTATCTTTGGTGGAACCAGCTTTGGAGGAGGTCGACACCGATGTGGACACGCAGTCCGAGATGCTTATTATAGCTAGGGAACAGCTCCAAATACAGAGGGAGGAGCAGATATTCAACAGGGAGCACCGCCGAGCCCAGCTGAAGGTGCTAAAGTACATTGCCAGGTCTCAGGACCGGTTGCATTCACTGCTAGTTCAGCTTTTAACAGACACTAATGACGATGAGTAACATCTAATCAATTTAAACATTTAAAACTAGCTCCTAATTAACACGAATAAAAATGCAAACTGAGAAAATCGCAAGCTCCTTTTAAAAATTTCAGGCGCAATCACGGCGTTGTTTGTGGCATCAGCTGTGAGTAAGAGGCGTAGGCAGCCATGCGGGAGGGTTTCGAGAGGTTAAAGAGCCCCTAAGTAATGGGTAGCTATTAAATTGTTATGGTAATCTTTGAATAATGATGTATTTCCCTAAATACCTTTTTTATTAATATAATTTAATAGAAATTAAATAGGGGAAATCATTTAGAAATCACTTAAAATCCCCTTTTTAAAACTTCTGCGTACACCCATGTGAGAAGTCTGCTGTTGACGGCAGACGGCAGTTAATTAATTTTAAGATTTAAAACCTAGTAAGGAATGCCAATTACTGTTATAAGCCCGATTCGCAACGTGTTTTATATTTTAAACCATTTCTTCCCGACTGAATTATTATTTTCCTTATTTATAATCTCGCAAAAAACAGGTTGGCAGTTCCTTTATGTTGCAAGTACAAAGTGGCAGCCCTGCCTACCGGCAAACAAGAGGAAGCACGAAGCCATGACAACATATCAAGTTGTTTCTGATAATTCCTTCATTTTTCACCTGTCACTTTGATAATAAGGTCCGAATAAGAGATTATCCGGCATGGACAAGCCCCAGTTGATCGAGCACCTCCACCAGTCGCTCAATTACACCGTCTACGACACGAAATGGGTGCCGCTCTCCGCCAAGTTCGTGGTGCTCGGCTCCAAGGCGAACGGCCACGGCATTATGGACATCTACGAGCTGAACCAAGATAAGCTGGAGAAGGTCAAGTCAGTGGAGAAGAAGGTGGCCTTCAAGTGTGGCACCTTCGGAGCAGCGTCGCTGAGGAACCGGCACATGGCCATCGGCGATTTCGAGGGCAGGCTGCAAGTGCTGTAAGAGATTTAATCAATCCTCATGGAAACGATCGATATATAGTCTTGTTAATGCTACTTTTCAGGGATCTGGAACAGCCGGACCTGCCGGTCTATAATGTCAAGGCCCACAGTGCCATAATTAACTCTATTGACGCCATCGGAGGCACGCAGATCGATTGTGGAGCTCCGGAGATTGTGACAGGCAGCCGGGACGGTGCCGTGAAGGTCTGGGACATTCGCCAGGGGCAGGCCCCAGTGGTGGATATGTCGCCACCGCCTCAAATGGGCGACGGCGTCAACCAGAGCAGCGCCCGCCGCGATTGCTGGGCCGTGGCCTTTGGCAATACTTACAACGCTGAGGAGAGGGTCGTGGCCGCCGGCTACGACAACGGGGATCTGAAGATCTTCGATCTGAGATCGCTCTCCGTGCGCTGGGAGGCCACCATGAAGAACGGCATTTGCGGCCTGGAGTTCGACCGGCGAGACATTCCCATGAACAAGCTGGCTGTGACCACTTTGGAGGGCGGACTTCTGGTCTACGACATGCGGACCCAGCACCCCACCAAGGGCTTTAGCTACGTGGAGGAGCGCAACGCCGGGCGCAGTGTGGGCACAAATGGAGTGATCAGCGGACCAAAGGCCACGGTGTGGGTGGTCCGTCATTTGCCCCAGAACAGGGACCTATTTCTGACTGGCGGAGGAACTGGGTCTATACGCCTGTGGGACTACGAGTATCCCGCCAGGAGGGTCATCGACGATGCGGATGGCACCCGAATGGGTGTGGCTGGGACGATGCACATGGTCAGCGCGGCCACGCTGAGCTCTCAGCCCGTTCACTGCTTCGACTGGCATCCGGATAAGCTCGGCCTGGCCGTCTGCGGGTCGTTCGATCAGAGTGTTCGGGTCCTCATCACCACCAAGCTGAACACATATTAAGGAATCTTAAGTCAGCAAAGACGCTTAATACTTGTGATATCGGTTCATGGGTACACATGCACGTAGGTTTATATTTTTCTCAATATAATTGCACCCGATTAGTAAGCCAAGTGGGCAGAAGATACGCGTAAATGGACAGATCTTTGGTTATTCAATCAAAATAAACTTAAGCACCTTAGCTTTAACCAGTATTTATGTTTCCTTACTTGATGGTTACAATGAAGCAGCTGCAAGAGATAGGTTTACTGATCCCCCAACTTCTACAAAGAATATTTTTTATTACAAGTTTTAAAAAGCATTTAATCAAATCATAAAGTACGACGATTATAGTTTACAACTACGACCGCGTCGCACTCATTCGCTCTTGGACTATTTTGGTTAGATCTGCAATCTGTTTTTCCAGCTGCTCCACCTTTTGCGTCTGCTCCGGCGGCACCTCCACGTTGATGACCTTTTTCAAGGCATTCAGACAGGACGTGCCCGCCAGTCTGGCGGAATTCAGTTGCGATGTAATCATCACCTCACTCTCATCCTCGTTGTGCTCTTTGATAGCCGCCATGGAGAGCTGTGCGACCTCCAGGCAGAGATCAAGAGCCTTCACAGCATGCTCTGACTTGGTTTCCCAACCCAAATGTTTGGGTGTGTAAGCCCGATAGGATTTCACGAGCTTCTCGGCTTTTTTCAGCGGTGTGGCAGCCACCAAGGCAGCCAGTTCCCACACAAGGGGCTCATTTCCATGCTGGATGCTCTGCAGTCCCAGCAGCTTGACAAGTCGCTTGATGAGCGCACTAGAGCCTGCGGGATCCTCCTTGGAAATGCCGTAGACAATGCGGGTGAGCACCTCCTGGTCGAGGTAGTGCTGCTTGAGTTCCGTAAGACGCTGGTACGCCCGCATGGCATCCTCCCAGTGGGACGTGTCCACGGCCACCAGCATGTAGTTCTCCCACACCTTCCAGTTGCTGTAGTTGCACTTGAGGGCTTCGCCCAGGACGCGATGTGCTCGCTGCTTGTCCCCCAAGTTAATCAGAGCTTTGGCCAGATTGTTCCAGGACTCGAAGCCATTCGGTTCGAGGTGCGTGTAGGCCAGGTACGACTTGACGGCCGCCTCCCAGCGCTCCAGCTGAATGGCGCAGTAGCCGCAGCGCAGCAGGATCATCTCCTGCAGCGTGTTGATCTCCAGCGACACCTCAAAGTGATCCATGGCCTTCTCGTACTCCGCCCGCCTGTAGAAGTAGTTGCCCCAATAGGCTTGCGCCTTCCCGCTGGTCTTTTTGGAGTGCAGCCAGGCCTGCTCGTAGCACTGCGGATCATCGATGGCGTCGCCGAGAAGGCAGTACAGCAAGGCCGAGGGCTTCTTCTCCAGCTCCTGCCGGATGATCTCCGCCGCCTTGTGACGCAGCTCCAGGCTCGTGTAGCACTCGATGACCTGCTGCCAGGCGTGGATCTTCAGGCAGATATCCAGCGCGGTCTTGGTCATGCCCAGGGAGCGCAGCAGGTCCACCAGCTGCAGCTGCACCTGCCACTTGGGCTGCAGATGTGCGGCGAAGCCGTAGGAAAGTCGCGAGCGAAGGGATAGCTCCTCCTCGGAGCGGTCCAATAGCTTGACGCACTCCTCGCACTGCTTCCAGCTCCGCTCAACGGTTCTCCGCTGGTTTGACTCCTGCAGACAGTTTAGGAGGAGCGCTGCCTGGCGCACCTGGAGCGGTCCGTGCTCCTGGTAAAGAAGCGTCTGCGTATACGGCTCCAGCTGCTCATCCGCCAAGCGATCCTTGGGCTGTGAGCGTTTTAGTTGTTTTCTGGAAGGGAAAAAGAAATGCAAGTGAGTGGAGTTCGTTGATCAGAGAGACCTTACTCACACCTTGGCCAGCACCAGAGCTTGGAGCACACTGGGCAGTGTCATCACTTCATTGTCCTTCAGCTCTACAAATCGTATCCGTTCCAATCGCGTGTCATCTTCCAGGAGCAGCAGCTTGGGCAGCTGTGTCTTCTCATTCGTCTTGGCAGCGGGCGTCAAGGCTTCCTCATCGTTCAACTGCTCCACTTTAAGGCACAGCTGAGGAAGAGGCTTCTGCTGGAACTTGGTTCGCACACCCAGCAAACCCTCGACCTTCAGCTCTACCTGGAGGTGTGCGCAGAGCTGATCCAGCAGCTGGGAGGACGTGTCGGAGCGGTGGAACTGCAGGTAGCCGTTGGCCAGCTCCAGCAGCAGCAGAGCTTGCAGCTCCTTGCTCTCAAACTGATCTATCTGGCTCTTTAGCAGCTGTGCTGCCGCCTTAAATTGCTCGTACAGCTTGGCCGCTAGATCGTCGAGGACATGCTGGTGCAGGCAGATCAGCCGCAGGCGCCACCAGGTCAGACCCTTGGAGTCGGGATGCGTCTTCAGCAATCCCTCAAGGATTTCCCTGGCCACCAACAGGAGCCCTGCCGTCTTAACATTCGGATTGAGCTCCTCGCCGCTCGCCTTCAGCTTCTCTGCCGCATCCGGATCCAGGTCGAGGCTCTGCTGGCAGTCGGCGGCCTTGTCGAAGGGTCCGGTGAAGTTATTCTGAACAAAGGCAAATACAAGGCAAAGGAAGTCCTTTAGGTCGGTTTTGCCATTGTTCCGCCAGCGTTGAAGGATCTCCCGCAGGTCCTCGACCGTCCACAGCTCCTGGCGGGTCCACAACTGACGCAGTGCCTCATCGGCGGGCAAATCTAAAGGATTTTACTATTGTTATTTGTGTTTTTATATGTTATTTTAGGTAATTTTTACCCTCTGCAGACACTTGATCGTTGAAATTGCATATGTAAAATTCACTAAAAGCCTCGCCAACCATTATGACATGTGTTTTTGTGATGAAATCGGTAAAATTCTAGAATAAACAATCAAATTCCACGTGCTCTAAAAGCTGCAAAAGCCGGTTTGTTTTAAGACTTGAATTCTGCTTTATTGAATTAATTTCGGAAAGACTCTTTGTTTTGACTGAATAAAGGGTGAGCTAATTATATATTTTTGCTAAATAATAGCACAACCTTTATGTTTAATTGTTAAATAACAATAAAAACAAATTTCGTCGAATGTAAATAAAGATTTGCAAACTTCTCACTGTATTTCAGTGTTACCAGATGCAAATATGGCTTTCTCCCTAAAAAATCTCTAAATTTGAGTCTGGGCACACTAAATCGCGCAGCATCCAATGCTGCCCATGTTTCAGAGATCAGCATCCAGTGCTGCCCATAATTTTAAAGATCAGCAACCAATGCTGCCCCCATTTGCGCGATTAGCACCCAGTGCTGCCCATGTTCTCGTTTTTCAGCACCCAGTGCTGCCCAATACACTTTTAAAAACCATCGCTACTCAACACTAATTTTATTTGGCGGAATTTTACAACTTAGCAGCAAACTTAAAACGAAAACTTTATTTTTAGCAAATGCGACCCAGCGCCAACGAGCGATACACTTAATTTCGAGTAATTAGACGGATTTACATCATTGACCAAGTCCCGACGGCGCCAGCACGCAAGTTCAGTCATTTAAAAATAGGTGCGCTCTCGCCGGCACATAAATATTTACATAATTGCACATGCGGCGCACTCGTGAAATGGTCAAATTTCCTTTGAATCTTTATCAGAATCTAAATCAATTTGGAAGGGAAAGTTTAACCTGTGATGGAGCACAGCTTTTTCTTAATAAATTCCATTTCTTCCCTTTTTTTTGTTGCAATTACCGGCACACACAGAGAATGACTAATACTCACGCGAAAGATAGCTTCGGAAAGCTTGCGGGGTATTTTATATATTTTTTACGTCTTAGCCGTCGCTTCTAAATTTAAATTTCACGGTCAAGGTCGTCGATTGCCGTCGCCGCTATCGGGGTTGATAGGGGGGCGGTGCTGCGCCGGCGGGGGTGGTGGGTGCTGGGTGGTGACACGAAAACAGCGCCACCGAACACAGAACACAGTACAGTTGGCGTTGGCGGAGAAACAAAAGAAATCGTATCTGCCAGATACGTTGTATGCGTTATATTCTGGCGAAACCTGATAGCACGAGATGCGATAATGAAAGTTATTTGGTATCAGGATCCCCGCCCTTCCCCTCCCCCGTTGCATTGTGCGGGGTTATCTGTGGACACCAGTTATCGTCGAACAGGAATCTGGCCCAGTTCAAGGCTGTCAATGGGGGAAAAACAAATCAGAGTTTCGAAGATAGATAAAGCCAGGCATTAACCATTATTCAAATATTTGTTTTTTTTAAATTTGACGCAAAGGTTAGCCCTGAATCTGAAGCAATATAATTAAGGAAAGAAGATATAATGGATATACTTTAAAATTATATATTGTTTACAACTCTTGTTTAAATCATATTTATTTCTTCATATTTATAACAATTAAGTTACATATCATTAGTTTATAGTATTTGTTATTATATTTAGGTTAAAGATGAAATAATTAAATTCCTAATTTAGTTTTTAAGGAAGCTTAACCACTGAAAAATGTTTTTTAAATTTAGTGAAACATCGAAACATTGAACTTTTATTGTTAATAAGTATTTCCCACATTTAAAGGGCTTAAACCCTTTTTTATACTTTTAAAACTTTATTTACTGACATTTTATTTATTTTATTATTTATTTATTTTATTTAATAAACATTTATGATCATTTTTGAAATTTATTTGTTGAGTTATTTATATTTTTATTATATTTTTATCATATTTCCCCTAAAATAAAAGAAAATATATTAAGTTGCAGTTTAAGCTTTTTGTAACGGTTTTAAGCACAAAAATACTCTTCAATGCATTTAAATTTTCATTTTCACCACAGCGTAAAAAGAGAAAGAAAATCATGCTTTGCTCTTTGAAAATGAAAAAATACTCTTCGTTTTTGTTAGCTTTGTGTGAAACTCTTTGGATCTCTTTATGGGTTCCATAGCTTTGCTCTTGGCTTGGGCAACCGGCTGCAAGTTTTTTGCCATGAGCTATTTTTTTGGCGCGATTATTATATTTTTCGCTCAATCCCCAGTTTCTGCTCTCGTTCATGCCGGCGTTGCATGGCCCCATGCACACATTGCACTGAGCATGGAATCCAATTGGAGAATCGAATCCAATGGAAGCCGGCACGCGGCTGCGGTGTGAACGTCATCATGACCCAAAACAGGCAGCTGCCTCTGCCTCTGCCTCTGCCTCTGTCTCTGTCTCTATGTCGAACTGCACGTCAGCAATGAATAATGCAGATACTTTTTACATACTAGATAAAGATATAGAAACGGATCCAAAGTTCTAGTGCAATTATGCAGAGATATAGATATATAGATACAAATATGGTTTAGAATGTATATTGCAAGTAAGCAGAGTTGAGATTGAAAGTACAAAACATTAATGGGAACTTGTTAATTGAACTAAGTTAGATAAGATAAAATAAGTAAATAAATAATAAAAATGTTAAAATAACATTTTATTAAAGAAAGAAAAAAGTAAATAAATAATAAAGATGTAGCAATAACATTTTATAATTAAAAGAAAATGCTTTAAAAGAATATAGATTAATTTTTATAGTTTATGCAATTTAACCTATACTAATTATGGTTCATTTTTTAGGGTAAGTAAAACTTTATATAAATACATTTTGAATCTCTTTAATCTTTAACATTATTTCAACTCATGATAACTTAAAATAAAGGAAGTTTAAATGTCCCTAAATCTATTTTAAAAGATTCAATTCTTATAATATAGACTGTTCTTTTTTTATATTTCATAAATTATGAGTTATTCCAACTATATCTGTAAATTTATATCCAAAACATGGTTATACTTCTAATAAATCAACTCAAAAATAAATCTTGAGAGAGTTGTTAATTTTTTAAATTCCCAAATAAAACATTTCTATCAGTTTAATTGCATTTTTTATATTTTTACTACAAAGATAAGCAAATTTATCCTATTTGTAATGTCGTCATAAAATGTACTTCAGATAACAAATGGCGTCAACTCTTATCGAAACCTTTTCCATTTGTGAATTTATTTTAAAGCCTGACTAATCAGACTTACCCAACCTTGGACAAGTACAAATTCCCGCTTAAAAGCTTTATTCATTAAAAATAATGACGCAAACTTAGGAAATGAATAAGAAAAACTTTCCATTATAAGAGGAATTTACAAAGTAAAG
Organism: Drosophila watanabei; assembly: GCA_008042575.1. NCBI lineage: Eukaryota > Metazoa > Arthropoda > Insecta > Diptera > Drosophilidae > Drosophila > Drosophila watanabei. The sequence goes on from VNJS01014997.1 coordinate 44,983, forward strand.
GGTAAAAGTAAAGTAACTAACATAGTTAAAGTGACATATACTCTAAGCTAAATAACAATTTAAAAAATTACTTCAAAAATCCCAATACACCTTTTTTAAAAAATTAGAGCACAAATTAAAATAAAAATAAATAATGAAGAAAAGTAAAAATAGGTTCTTCTTGAGGAATCTAATTTTTATTGATATTTTCGAATAACCTTTCCAGGAGAAATATTTTCTACAACTTTTTTATTGAAAGAGCATCCCAAAATTCACTTAACAAGTTATTTTTAAGAGAAAAGTCATGTCATGTTTTTTATTTGCTTAACTGGTCTTTATAAATAAATTTAAAGTTGAAGTTCTAAACACAAAAACAGTTGCTTTTTACCCCTACCATCCCACCGTCTCTATTTATATTTATTTATATCTGTTTTGCTGGCTTTAATTGCATTTCGGTTAATTTATATTTTTTTAATTTCAACGCTTTTAATGTTCCTATTTTGCCCGTTTTGCTTGCGAGCCATTCAAGGTCGTTCGGGTTTTGTTTCAATATTTGTATTTTCTTTTTTTTTTGTTGTTTTTTGCAGTCGCGTATATGTGTGCTTTTGTTATGGCAAATAAATGCAAATAAATATAATTTGTTTTAGTGTTTATTTTTACTCGTTGCTTGAAATAATTTAATTGCTGTGACATAAAGGCGGCGGGCACACCAGTTGCCCAAACATTTGGATACTCGATTGGCTGCCAGTTTTGTTTCTGATTTTTCACCCCCTTTCCACCCGCTCTAGTCAGTCGAATCGATGTCAGTGGGTTTTCATGTTTTCGGAGCAACGGCGCCGCTGCAACATTTTCCCGCCTCAAAACTGTTTTCACTTTCGCGCTGGGACTTTCACATGGAGCTAATGGAGCCTCTCGCTCACTGAGTACCTGAGAAATTTCTGACGAGCTGAAATTTTTTACTTTTACAGTTCACTTTTTTTTAACAAATATATACATATATTTTTTTTTATTTTCTAAAATTTAATTACTTTTTTATACCCTTGCAATACCCTGCAGATAATTTTGATTAGAAGCTTGTAAGGTAGTGAAGGAGTTATTTCCGAGCCTATAAATCATATTTTTTACCAGCATTTTAATCCGAATTGATCTAGCGATGTTTGAAAAGAATTTTCCGAATTGAAATCAATGCATATCTGACAAATTTATGAAAGATTTTCATTATCCAAAGTCAAAAATCAAGAATATGTAAAACTTCAGCTTCCCGAAATTAGCTTTCTGTCTTGTTAAAGTTAAAGATTTGTTAAATTTGTATGCATATTTTGAAAATATTGAATCTCCGACTATGAAATAATCAGTTTCTGTAGCCGTGTTTTAATTTAAATGAAGATTATATATTTTTCTTTAAAATTATTTATTTTCTAATAGGTTTTTTAGAAGGCTTTATAGATTTCCTTAAAAAAATTAAATGAAAGTATCTTTAGACTTTGCGATCCAATTAGCAGTTCATTCAGGGAAGTTATTATTAAATTGATTAATGTATAAAAATTATATTAACACATGCAAATTATTTGTTAATTCCAATTCACAGTTCATTCAAGAAAATGCTGCTTTATTTTAATTATTTTTTTGACATTTATATAAGTTTATAAATCTTTAAGCAACTAAAAAGGTAGAATTTATTGGAAATATAATTGGTAATAAAAATTTGGTTTATAATTGTCGAAAACAGACCTTTTAATACTTTACAAGTATATTTATTACATTTATTCATTCAGTTTACTCAATAAAATGCTCCTATGATATATCAATAAATATATTATATTAATTTATGTTTTTAAATTAATAAGAACCTCAAAAAGTATTATCAGATATCTCTTTAGAAATTTAAATGCTGAGAAAAATGATTAAGGAATTATAATTATTTATTATTTATTATCATTATGGAATATGAATCTTCTAATTATTTTACTAAATTGTCTACTAAGAGGCTTAAAATATTTAATCCAATTATTTAATATTAAATGCCTCTAACCCGCCGCCCACGCACCTTTGGCCTTGAGTCATGCTCCGATTTGACCTTGTCCGTCTATTAGGAGCCATAATTTCTTGTTTGCCATTCGAGATGGTTAGACCGCCTGATAAATGTTCATATTTCGCTGCGTGCTGTGTGTTGTGTGTTGTGTGTTGACTAAAATGCCAGAGCACAACGCATGCTAAAAAGTTCTACCGAAATTAATTTATTTCGCACTTAATTATTCAGCGCGAGCGGCTGAGAGAAGCGCGCTGACCTTGGCCGGCAGCCTCCGTCGCGGCGCCGCCCTCAACCCTCGCTACTCGTTTCTGGTTGCGATCAAATAACGACTCTCGGCCCCGGCAACAACAAAAGGCGGGGCCAAAAAATAAAATTAAAAAAAAAAAAAAAAACAACCAAAATTTGATCATACTCGGACATCTATTACCCAGAGAACAGTGAAGCGAAGGCAGAACGCAGAACGAGCAACATTGTTGAGATTCGCGTAACCAAAACAAAAGTTTTCGAAAATAGTTTTTGGATCTTGTGACGGACGATGGCCGCCCCATTTAGATATTTAGGAATTCTATGAAAATAATGCGCAATTGGCCAAAAGGTGCTGACTGCACTAGAATCTCTGTCTCTGTGTCTGTGTCTGGGGATCAAGTGACATCACGAAAACACATGTGGCACGAACAGGGACGACACTGAGTTGATGAGCGAAGCAAGATTTTTGTGGGGGATGCGGGGGGGATTAAGGGAAGGAGGTTAAAATATTTATCTATATTTAAAAATCTTCACTGAAAATGTATTAAATTTATGTTTAAATTTATTTATGCTGAAATTAGTGGTACTTTTTAAAAGAAGGTTTATAAATCTTATAACAACAACCTATTAATATTAATGAAGATAAAAAATATATGCAATTTCATCGAAAATTGATTGTATCAATTTTTCTGTATAATAAACACGAATAATATATTCTTTATATTAATATAATATTAAAACCACCTATTTATATTAAAGAAGATGAAAAATAAATGTAATTTCTTTGAAAATTGATTCATCTTTTTATACTGTGTATGTCCTGTATTATAAATAAAAATAAAATTATCTTCTCATTAATATTAACGGAATGTCCAAACAAATCTTCTTCTTAAAACTATTTATTGAAACAACTACTTATTGGTTACTGTAGTTAAAATTAAAATATACAAATGAAACCTATAGTTTTTACAAGAAGAACCTTTATATTTTGATGTGTAATAATTTCTAAAAACTTCTACTTATATTCTTATATCTATAATACACAATTTTACTGTATTTTTATTTTCATTAATTTCCCCCATTTTCTGTATTATTACTGTATATTCTGTATTATAATCAGATTAGCTTCAAAATGATACATCTTTAAATTAAAACTGTTTATTAAAATATTTACATATTTGTTACTAGACTCTAAATTAATAAATACATACCTAAAACAAACTTGTTACAAGAAAACCTTAGTTGTATAAAAATATGTATTATTTTGGTCTGTTCTTAGTATTCTTAAAATAAACCTATAGTAGACATTTTTAATGACTTTTCTTTTCCATTCATTCCCCCGTAATTTCTGTTTATAAAGCACAGTTTAGTCACAACTGGTTACACATCCCAAGAGCCAACGTAAACCCCATTTCGGTATAAAATTGGCAGATTACCTAAGCACAATTTCCCATTAACTTCTTTATGGGTTTTTCTTTGTTTGTTGTTGCCTTTTTTCTTCTATTTCTTGTTGATGTTATTTCACACTTGGAGAAAAGTGCAAGCTCTTTTTGGAACATATTATATCCACCTGCTGGGGAGGAGTGACTCTGCCCCTTTGAAGCTCCCCAAAAACAACTTGTTTTTGGCTAAATTCTAAGGCAGAATCCGCCCGTTGACCTTGGGCAATTATTGCTTATTAATACTATAGCTATCGATGTTCGCCATATATTTTCGTGTTTATGGATTTTTCTGTGCGTTTCGCTCAATTCCTGTTTCTCGGCCACTTGTTCTTTTCGATTGTGGCGCGCGCCAAAAATCGTTCATCAGCACTTATCGCTTTTGGAAACTATTTTATTAAGTTAATCATTTTAAGGCTCACACATGTGTGATTTTTGTGCGAATACAAATCAAATAATTTCGACATGAACTTTGGTATTTACTACATTTGGTTTCAGAACAGTTCTCAGCCAGAAAAAATCGCATTTTTTTTGCTGAGGTAAAATCCTTGAACTCTTTGAATTATCATATAGACCTTAAAATGCAAATAATATTTAATGAAATGGAACAAAAGGAAGGTGCAATAAGAAAGCTGGTGACTTTTAAAGTAACCTTGTTTTTTAAAAAATGCGACTAAGGCAATTTATACAAAAGTATATGCAATTGGTAATTATGCAAAGAAATAAGAGAAACCGGATGTGAGGGAGTGATAACTTTTGGATTCGTGATCAGCAATCAAAAATTTGGAAAAAGAGTATTAATCTATATTAAAAAATGACTATTTTATTGAGTTTTTGTAATTTTTTTTTGTTTATAATAATTTTATTTATTTTTAAATTCGGAAAAAGAGTATTAATCTATATTAAAAAATGACTATTTTATTGAGTTTTTGTAATTTTTTTTGTTTATAATAATTTTATTTATTTTTAAATTCGGAAAAATAGTATTAATCTATATTTAAAAATTACCATTTTATAGAGTTTTCATACATGTTTTTTATTTATAAACATGACTTTCTATAAGGATTATTTATTTTTAAATTCGGAAAAAGAGTATTATTCTATATTCAAAAATTACTATTCTATTGAGTTTTTATATTTTTTTATTATTTATAAACATGACTTTCTATCTAGATTATTTATTTTTAAATTAGGAAAAAGGGTAATAGTCTTTATTTAAAAATTACTATTTTATAGAGTTTTTATATATATATTTTTTTGTTTATAAACATGACTTTCTATAAGGATTAATTATTTTTAAATTCGGAAAAAGAGCATTTATCTTTATTTAAAAATTATAGAGTTTTTTTTTATATTTTTTTTTTTTATTTATAAACATGACTTTCTATAAGGATTATTTATTTTTAAATTTTTATTTATATAAAATCTAATTTTCCAGAACGTATAGACCCCAATTTCCCTTAGGGCTTAGGGTATTGGCGTGTGTAATTTTACAATCAGTTCAAATTCAAGGGTTACACGGTCGCCATGCAAATTCCACCGCACGAGCAGAGTCGTTGCCCATAAAAAATATATAAGTGTAACTGCAACAGTGGATAGATGGTTAATATATTTACTCTACAGTTTTTTAATCAATGGAAATGCTATAGAAATGAAAGTGCATATTGATATGAAAACGTTTTTGCATTCCTACGGGACTGATCTGATCCACGTATGTACCTCTCTTTCTCCTCCCCCATTTCCGTCTCTTTCTCCCGTTTTTTGCCCTGTGCATTGTGAGTTATTTGCGTCGCCGTCGCCGCTTTCGAGTTTAGCGGCCTGTCGCGTTTTCAAGGACGCCGCGCTTTGTTTTGTTATTGTCTGGAGTAACTCTGTACCTTATAAAAAAATAATACAACAAAAAAATCAGTAACAATAGCCACAAGCGAAAGTGCATTGAAATCAAAGTCAAGCAATAGCAGGGAATTTTTAATAATTATTTTGCCTTTACATTATATTGATTGTTTTTTAATAATATTCTCAATTCATCTTGTTTTTCTTTTTATTTATTTATTTGTATTTATGAAGAATTTGCAAAGCAAACGGATTTATTTTCTAACATATTTGCAAAACAAAAACAAGGTGAAGGTCAGCCAGGAAAGTCCCCAAACGAATTTCTATTTATCTAATTAACAAAATTAAAATCAACAAATGCCGCTCAGAATATTAAGCGATAATTTAGCAAACACTTATACACTTGCACTCGCAGCAGAGACTCGAAAACAGCTTTGAAGGGAACGAAGAGCGAAGAGCGAAATGAAGCTCAAAATTCGGGTTTATGGTCAAGGTCAAGGACGCGTCATGACAACCAGAAAATAAAAAGAAAAAAAAGAGCGAGTACAATGAATAAGCAAGGCAAAGTGAAATAAAATCAAACTGATTATGAGGCAGACTGTCAAAATGTCGAATGTGAAAGAAGAAATGAAGAATGCAATGGGGGAATTTGCAAATACTCTTTTTTTTAGAGATTTTAATATATTTTAATATTATAATGTACGAAAGTTATAATATATAATATTATAAGATCATAATTTAAAGGTGTTATTTTTTATATTTGTACTAATACTTATTCATATTAATAAAACTTGGCTATCTGTCAATATAGAGCTTAAATAAAAATAAATAAGTTCAAAAACCGAGTTTAAATAATCAATATTGAAAAATTTGTATAAAAAAATATTTAAAAAAAATCATTTTCGTATTTTCAATATTTTCAAAAGTTTGAAATGTTTGAATATTATTATATTATAGTATTTTGGTCAAAAAATCACAAATAAAAACTTATTAAATTTATAAAAAAATATATATAAACTAATTAATACATTTATAATCACTTTTATCATATTTATTTATATTTATATATTTGATTTAATCTCATTCTGATAAAAGAGCATCCCTAGGTCATAATGTCATAAAAATTACAATCTTCATGGGTATATCATTGAGCTGCGAACTTGACATTTTCCAGATCAAATCACCAAAGAAGATTCAATAAAAAAAATCTGAAGAATCAATTTTAGGCTCTATTAATCACGGCGACAAAGCGGGACAGAGACAGCCAGCTTCCAGCATCTGATGTTCCGTTCGAATCGGAATCACAGCGAGTCATAAAATAAAAGATCTGAATAATCAACGCTGGGGGCTCGCTCGTGCTTTTAATTAATGAGCTGAACTTGGGCAGCGGTGAGTAGTTTTTTTTTTTCGCTTTTGTTTTATTTATTTTCCAAAGCCATGGCAAAGCGGAAGCCGAAAGAGCTTGACCAGTTATCGTTTATCGCTATCGTTTATCGGGGCACTGTAGTATGGGGCACCTTAATTGAAAGTGCAGACAGCGCCGAGTAAAGAGCAAATTCTAAAATAAAATCCAGCAGCGAGACACAGTAAAACGGCATTAAAATGTATACAAAAGAAATAACAAATAAAGCAAAAAGCAGCAGCAGCAAGCCAGCAAAGAGCACAAACAAAAAGCCAAAGGCAGAAACAACAAAAATCAAACACGAAACGTTGTTCAAGGTTAGGTTATCACGTTGCCAAGATCAAGGTTACATTTTTTTTCTCTCCTCCTCCTCCTCTTTTTTTTTAATTTGTTTTTGTTGTATTTTTTTTTGTGAGACGGACGTTTGTCAGTTGGTAGGTGTGTGTGTGTGTCGGTTGCCGTGCCAGACAGAACGTCGATAAATTTTGCGAACCTGCGAAGAGCTTCTAAAACACAATAAAAAAAATCTGGCTCAGACGCAAGTAATAATTATAATTTGAAGCTACTCCTTGATGGCCCTTTGAGCTGGGGAATATTTAAGATTAAGCCAGTTGGGATATGCATGAGAATAAAATATTACCTGGAAAATTTGTACTTTAAAACGATGCTGATTTACCTTTTTTAATAAAAACTAATTCACTATAAGTTTTCAAATTAAAATTATTGCTTTCTTAGCAGAGTAATAATAATTTCTTACTTTTTTTTTGGTTAAAAATATAATCATATGGCAAAATTATCGATAAATATCGATTTAAAAAGTCTAAAGAGAGCACTTATGAGGTCTTTTTGGGGAAGCAAATCGAATATAGTTTCCAATTTGCATTCAAAAGCTTATATATTTAATAATAATATTTTAACAAAAACGGAGACAAAATTTTTCATCAATTTTTCAAAATTTGATCATTAAAATTGTCAAAATTTCGGAATAATTTTGTTGTTTTATATTATTAAACTTATAAATCAGATTTGTTAATCGAATAAATACTAACACAGAAAACCTTTCCAAAAAATAATGCATTTTTGGCTTAGTTATGATTATTTTTCACTTTGATTTGACCAAAAAATGATTATAAAATGGAAATTTCAATGACTATTGATTTAATGTTCCTCATGGTATAAATGTATTATAATTGTCTGATAAATTGATTTAAAAATATCTTTTTAAATATATCTTAATACCTTTTATTTATGATGCTGAGAAGTTTGATAATAATCCATCATATTTACCCATTTCAAAGCCTTAAAATGTGGCCTAATGTGTTTATCCCCCAAAACGTATTTGGCAAATTAAATCCCCGATATTGGATCACTTAGCGCTCTTTGCTAATTCTGTTGACGCTTTTTTTTTTGTTGGGGGAGCTAATAAATAATTTTCGCCGCTTCGATTGTGATTAATTGGCCAGATTGATGGTTGAGGAAGTTGAGGAAGTACGACTGCGATCGATCGCTGACATCTGAAACTAAGGCTGTCACTTGTCATTGGGGGCGGCCCATGGAAAAATCTATATCCAAATCCGATTCGTAAACCGAGCGGATAAACAAATAAGCGACTCGAAATCGGAAGTGGAGGTTTATAACGGTGTCTCGTGCATATCCATATGAATGAATGGCAAAAATATCCGAAAGAGAATCGCCGAGATATGCGAAGGAAAACTGGTTCCGATCGGATCGGATTGGATCGGATCGGAGGCCGTGATTCGTTTATGCGGGCGACTGTCGAAAGCTTCTTTTTCGGAGTTTCAGTTTGAGTTTGGTTTTCCAATTCCGTTCAAGTTCAAGCGCCCAACCCAAATCCGTTGGATCTCAGATGGACATAAAGACCGAGGAGAGACCTAAGGTCAGTCGCCGGTGGAGACGGTGGAATGAGACTGTGTTGTAGCAACGCCCAGATCCAAATATTGACGCTCTAAATACCCGCAGAGCCCCGAGCCGGAGCCGGAGCCCTCGTAGTGCGGAAAAACCTTCGGTGGCGCGACACCTTGACTTCAATTTTCGGTGTGCCGCTGTTTGCCTGCTGCCTGCCTTTGGATCTTTTTGTTGTTTTAAGCTGTAGTTGTTGTTGTTGTTGTTGGTGACTGTGCTCTGTGGCAGCTCGTTTTCTTCCGTGGAGCCACCAAAAACTTGACCCAATTCCCCTAAAGCGCTCACCATTGTCTGGCATAAAAGTGATCTCAGTAAGTGTGTGTGTCTGACCCTGACCCATGTCTGGGATGGATGGGAGGCTTTGCTGGGCTTATATAGTATATTTCTGGATCGCAAAGCTATCTTATATTCTGTTCCGATTTCTATATGTTTTAAAGAAATCTAAACTATTATAAATTTTGTTTTAGTTCTGCATTCTAAAGGTAAAAATTAAACTGAAACTTAGTTCGTTTTGCTGCCTCGTTTTGTATATTTTTTAAGGCCGATTCATTGCTTTACTTATAAATATTATATAGTATAGATATAGTATAGGTTTGCTATAATTTATAATTAATAAATCTTGAAATATTTATGGAATTTTAAATCTGGAAACATATCTCTTTTTGTCCCCTTTATTTCTTATAACTCACATCCCAAAGTCTTTGACTCTTCAACATTAATTAATTTCCTTATCTTTTCCAGCCTCCAAAAATAAAGTAATAAACAGTCTAATTTCCCGTCTGATCTTTTGCCTTCTGTCCAGATTTTTTTTTTTGCTATCTCAGCGCTTGGCTTCCAGTTGAGATCAACAAACGCGATGGCGTTCATTCCACCCGGCGGCTGTCTACAGCGACTTGACACAACTCCGACTGGGAGCTGGCCATGTTTATTGTTATTTTATTATAAACCGCCAAGTGGCCGATAAGGAGTCGATGAAATGACAAAAAAATAAACACAAATCTGCTGGCTAACCGAGATGTAAACAAAGTGTGAGTTTCCAGAACCCTAAAGAGTCAATGGACTAAGTCCTGGCAATGTGAGGGGAAACCTATTTCTATTTATAACTGATGATGGGTTCATCGACTGCAATCTGCATAGCTGGGTGGGGTTCTCCGATCTGGGTTCCGATCTGCCCGTCTGTCCCTGTAATTTGCCAGCATAATTCCCATCTCTCTGAAGAGTACAGAACGTGCAACGCATTAACAATGAACTCCGGCCAAAATGCGACTTGCTGTTGAAATGCCGAGTTGTTTTCATAACTCATCCCAAAAGCCGCTGTAAATCAATCCCCGAAAAAAAGGAATGCCCCCCCAGAGGACACAGAGATGAGCACTTGGGGAGCTCTCCAAAGGGAAACGAGGAGTATAAAGTAAGGAGGAGTATCCTCGACGATTCGTGCCAAGGCCAAGTGTCTCATGTCTCACCGCTGAGATTGCCAAAGAAAATGCTTAAAAAAATGTATATTAAAATGTTTCTTAGAGGTTTATTAAATATATTATTAAATAAAAAAAAACTTTAAGGTTTTTTGATGTGTTATTATTTTTTGAGAAATTTCAAAACTTTAAAAGTCAAGGAAAAGAATTTTAAAGCTGCTTTTAAAAACTTAAATAAACAAACCTGAACCTAAGCATTTTTAAGACTTCTTTTAACTTCTTTAAATCCCAAATGCTGTAAAAATCTTGCAGAAATATACTTTTAAATTTCTCCTTCAACCAAGTCACTCAGAATCCAATTACAGACTCGGTCTGAGGTCTGACCACAAAGTACTTAACGCATTTTAAGCCATCAAGGACAACTTGATTGAGTCGCCGGCATCGCCAACGTATTTCCGGCAGACTTTTGTCTCTTCGCTGCACTTATTAGCCGCTTCCTCTGCAGCAGTCAAAATAAAAGAAAAAAAAAAACCAAAAAAATGTATAAAAAATAAAATAAAGAAATCTGATGCACAGACAAAAGAAAGATCGTGGAAAATCAGAGGAGAAGAGCAGCTGGCAGACCCTGAACTTTGTCGCTGACGCTGGCATTGCAATTCCCCATATTTTGTTCCCAGATTCCCTTTATTTCTTTGTCGCCGCTGCACTTGAGAGTTTGCTTTGGTCCCCTGAATCTCTTTATTCTTTATTCCTTTTTTTTTTATTTATTATTTTTCCCTTTTTTTATGTTGCCTTGAATCGAGTGAGTGAACCAATGATTAAATGCATTACCAGAGAGGAGAGCCAGTCGTGATTCAGAAAGGTGGCTTCTTTTTATGCAAAGTTAAAGTAAGTTCTTAAAAATGTGACTTTTAAGAATTTCTGGTTGAAATATTTTTTAAGAAAAAGTGCTGTTTTGATCATTTAAATTTAATAGGAAGAAAAAGAAACATTTGGGGAAGCAAATAAATAAATAAAATATTTTCTAAATAAAAAGCTAAGGAAAATGGTTTCTGCTATTTTAATGTACTAAAAAGAACCCTAAATGCAATATCCACCCCTTTATTAATATTTAAATTCCACTTTTTATATACTTTTTAATCAGTTTGAAACTCTCAGAATCGTGTCACGCATTAAGGATCCCCGGTGGGATGTGAAGTACAGCACCCTTGAACCGCTCATTGACCGCTTAATTAGGTCGTTTAAGTACTTTGTTTCGTCATGATTCCAAGAGCCGACTTCCTCTGACCGGAGAGATCCCTCCTCAGAGCACTCTTTACATAGAGTACAATGCCCGGCAACGATCGGAATCTCGATGGTCTTTCCATCGGTCTATGACCTGACGCGAGCGTCAACATTTTTAATTGTGTTCCCTGCATATCATTTGATATTAAATATATGCCCCAGCGGTACAAAGAACTCGTTAATGTATACATATTTACATATATATATGCGTAGAGTGATTCCTCGTGGCCTTTTTGTTTGCCTCTGATTAATTTCAGACCGATGATTAAGTCTCCTTCTATATATATGAACATATATGACACATATAGGCGCAAACTTTGTTCTTTCCGACTTTTCGTACTCTATTCCGGGGAAGTAGAAGGCTTTGCTGTCTAGGACAACCAGACGTGTTTGAGGATGTGTTGAGGTTTTTCCAGGGGGTTAGCTTAATGACTCACACCCCTAACGTGACGCCTTGAAAAGGCAAAGAAGCTATTACTTTTGTTTAGACTTAATGCCTTTCAAAAGTCATAAGCAGCTTAAAGGAGAGATACAAAAAGGGGTTGGGAATGACAAATTGTAAATGAAAAATTACCATACATTTTGTCATGTTGTGTGTTTTTATAACTAATTGAATTTTAAACAAAAAAGAAGTCCTTTAATGGTATTAAAGCTAAGAGCTGCATGTTTTTGATTTTGTAATAAATAATTAAGAACTAAGATATTCTTCGACTTAAATCTAAATTGCCTTCAGTTCCTTGTCTATTTAAAAAACGTACCTTAACCCCCTTAACTTTAATTAACCCCCAAGAGCTCAAACGCCTTCCGGCTAACCCAAAGGGGCATTGGAATTTCCCCAAGTTCAACCAAGTTCTCCCAAGTTGTGCCCCCCAGAAGTGGCGCTTAACTAATTTGATTCATTCTTATTACGCAGTCAGCGCTCGACTGCACTTGACCCTCGGCAATTTGCGTCAATGTCAACGCCCAACCACCCTCCTGACTCACGCCCCACGCCCCACGCCCCTCTTTTCCCCAACCCCAAAGACGAAGGCGTTGGGCTGGACAATTACCGTTGAGCGGGGCAACGATTGCGACGATTTGCCGGCTGCAGCAATGACCTTGAACATCCAGCGGCAAACGAATGACCTTTCAGTGCAGTGTCCCTCCCCCCACTCTTCCTCCCTCTCTGGGGTCTCTATACCAACGAATCTGTTACTAAAAATAAGCTCGTTGGAAAAGCTCCACCGGCTGAAGGTCAAAAACCCCACCCGGCAAAAACGGGGCACATGCAACGGCCGCGTGCGCAAGTTCAAGTGCAAGGACTGCTGCACCACCACTGCCACCATCGCCACCCCGTCAGAGCCCACCCACTCGGTGTTCTCGGTGACCTTGCCAGGCCGCACACCTCGCTGCATTGACGTACCGGCCACGGTCACGGCCATGGCCATCATAGTCGAGGGGTTTAGTGATGACAGCTTTGGATTCAACAAAGTTATAATTGAATATACAAATTAGTCTTTAGTCTAAGGTTTAGAGATTTTAAACTGTAAAACTATAAAATTTCTATCATAAATTAAATTAATTAATAATTATTTATATATATTTTAACTTTTAAGGTGCTACAAAATAGCCAAAAGCCCATCGACGACTGTGCGCTGTGTGGGTGTCGTCGTCCCCGAAGTCCCCATGGTCACCACTCGAGCTGCTCATCAAGTCTGCCGTCCGCCCACCTCTATATTTGCACCCCCCTGCCCCTCCCA
>VNJS01015003.1:0-29094 GCA_008042575.1 Drosophila watanabei
GTTAGCGGCCAAACGCTTCACAATGACCTAAACCTGAGCCTTGTTGAAGACCAAATATCGTTCTTCTCAATCAGATACAACGACCGTTTAACTGCCCACCGTAATCGTCTAGCCCGGAGATTACAGGGGGCTATCCCAATTCGCAGGCTCAAAAGAAGACATTTTGGGCTGCTCCTATGAGACTAATATGAATATATTATTTACTTGAAACTATCTATCTATGATCTACTCCTATATAATAAGTTGAAAACAAATTATAATTTATAATTAAGAGATTATTTACTTAAGAAAACATTTAGGTTAAAGGCTTTAATTAGATCTGTTCCTGGATAATATTAAATAAAGATGTTAATTAAAAAAAAAAAAAAGGTAGCCCATTAATTCAGCCTAAAAGATGCGAAGTTATTTATAAAAATATCTACTTTAATGATTGCATACTTTTAAGCTGTTCAAATTACTAGGTTGGATTTCCAGTGCTGCCCATTTAACAGCGACCAGCAACCAGTGCTGCCCATTTAACAGCGACCAGCATCCAGTGCTGCCCATTTAACAGCGACCAGCATCCAGTGCTGCCCATTTAACAGTGACCAGCATCCAATGCTGCCCATTTAACAGCGACCAGCAACCAGTGCTGCCAGGTTCTGCGAGTTTCAGCAACCAGTGCTGCCAGACTGCTGCCCAAAAAATGTTCTTTTAAAAACCACCAGAATTTAGCTAAATTGGCATTTCCATCGGGCCGCTGTTTGTTTTATATGTTTATTATTTTAATTTAAGTTTAAAGTATTTTGTCATGGACTTTGACAGTCCGGAGGAAATTCAGGAGTTCCCTGGCCTCTACGCCTCGGAGGCGGCCGATGCCAGGTCGAAGAAGAGCAAGGAGGAGAGCGACTGTAAGTGGCGTCCCTTGTCGTGGGCGTTGCGAACGAAGGTCGGGAAAAATCAATAAACTTCCCTGTTTGTAGTGGAGGATCACGACCACAGTAAGAAGGACCTGTTGATTGGTCGCCGCAAGGACAAGAAGGAGAAGGGCAAGGACCGGGGCTACGCCGCCCTGGAGGGCGAGAGCTCGCCCGAGGAGGAGCTGGACACCAAGTATGTCACGAGTGTGAAATTTGCCGTTTATCTAAAGATTAATCCCATGTCTTACTCCAGGAGCCCGTCCAAGTCAAAGAAGTCCAAGACCTTCAAGTTCACCAGCTCCAAGAGCAAGGAGAAGCGCGAAAAGTCACGCGACAAGGAGAAGTCCGAGCGGGAGACCAAGCACGTCGAGGAGGAGCCACCGGGCAAGGAGCACAAGGCGAAGGAGAAGGACAGGGACAAGGAGAAGGAAAAGGAAAGGGAAAGGGAACGGGAGGAGCAGAAGAAAAAGGACAAGAAAGACAAGGGCGACAAGAAGGACAAGGCTGAGAAGAAAGAGAAGAAGGACAAAAAGAGCAAGCAGCTGTCGCAGCAGCAGGACGAGGCAGAGGCAGAGGAGGTGCTGGCCCTAGGCTATCCCGTCTTTGGAGTCTCCGTTAGCCTGGCCACAGAGCGCTCTCGTTGTCATGACGGCGTGGACCTGCCACTGGTTGTGCGCGACTGCATCGACTACCTGCAGGATCACCTGAAGTGCGAGCAGATTTACAAGATTGAGCCCATCAAGACGCGTCTGATGCACTTTAAACGGTTGTACAACAACCGGGAGCACGATGCCGCCGTTGATGAGCTCAATTTGCCCACCGCCTGCAGTCTGCTGAAGCTCTTCCTGCACGAGTTGCCGGAGCCGGTGCTAACCACTGACCTGGTTGCCCGCTTCGAGGAGGTGGCCTCGCATCCGAAGGTCACCAAGCAGCAGGCAGAGCTGCAGCAGCTGCTCGAGCAATTGCCCAAGTGCAACCGCACTCTGTTGGCGTGGGTGCTGCTCCATTTCGACGCGGTGATCCAGCAGGAGCGGTACAACAAGCTCAACGCCCAGTCGCTGGCCATGCTGCTCAGTCCGACGCTCCAGATGTCTCACCGACTAATGGTGGCCCTCCTCTGCCACTGCAACAGTCTGTTCGCGGACGTCAAGCTGATAAAGTGAGTTGAAGTTGAAGTGTATTTACTACTTTTGGTGCTTCTTTTTTCGGTTTTCATATTTGTTTACATATTTTATCATCACCGCTTGCCTTAGATAAGATTCATGGCGTATCTGCCGCAGATTTAACCGATTAGTTTGTTGGCGAACGATCATGAGCTCGGTACCCCGTAAACAAAAGCGGCTCTCTTGCTTCCCCAGCTTCCTAATTAGGCAGAGGCAAATATCAAACATTGTGTAGTCGCTTTACTAACTAACCTTTCATCTTCTAGGTATGTGCCCCCCTTGACATCGGCCAGTCCCAAGCTTCCCGATCGCCCAGATGAGATTCAGACGGAGTTGCGAAAGCAGGACAGCCTCCTGGCTCAGATTCACAGCGAGATGAACGCCGGCTTCATCACCAAGAAGCGAGAGGAGCAGCTCTGGGAGGTGCAGCGCATCATCACTCAGTTGAAGCGCAAGTTGCGTACCTTTGAGAAGAAGCAGGGAAAGTCTGCGGACGACGTGGACAACAGCACCATGCCGCGACCAGAGCCGGACGGCGAGGACAGAACCGATTCCAAGCCACCCCCAGCAGCGCCCCCCGTAGTTGCTTCTGCTACCAACAGTATTCCCAACGACGAGCCCTCGAATCCCAGCCCCAGCGACTTCACCATAGACCCCTCCACTGGCTTCATCGTATTGCCCAGATCGAACCCTCACCGTGAAACTTTGCTGCGACTGCAGATCGAATACGACGAACTAATGGACTGGGAGAACGAGCTCAAGGCTCGCATTCTGGCCGAACGGAATGAGTGCTACAGGCTGAAGCAGCTGTGCGAGCAGCAGCAGGCACTCAGCATCCAAGAAGCGGCGGCTGGCGTGGAGCCAGTGGCTCCGGCAGAGCGAGATTATGAGCGGATAATCGAGCACTACACGCGGGAGAACGCGCTGCTGGAGCACAAGAAGCAGATGCTCGGCATGGAGCTAAAGGAGGAGCGGCGGGCCTGCATAGCCCTGCAGGTGGAACTGCGACTGAAGCAGTTTTAATTTGGTAAAACACAAACAAGAATGGGTCGATTTTTGGAGTACTCAAAGCTCAAATAATATTGAAAAGGACAACAACGACTGTTTCGGCCAATCGTTTATCTTATGCTTGCTGACAAAATTCTTTTGAATAACCTAAAGGGTCAAACGTGAGGATGTGAGATATGAAATATCGAAAACATGAACAAACTATTTAAATGTAACAAATAAATATTATATGCAGAGTAAAGATATTCAATATCGCTCGCAAACTTCGGGCACTTAAATGCTTGGAAGATTTTTGAAACAGTAAACTGTTGACCACAAACCGGGTTATCTTAATGAAGATAATGAAGGTTATACTTTCTACATAGAATAATCCGTTTTTATCAAACACACCTTTAACTCTTTGGAGTATAAAAACGAAATATTTTATAGCCAAGTGCCATTTTACACGCTGTCCACTTGGAAATGACTGAAAGTGCACTCTCTACATACCTAACTGTATTGTAAAAAAAAAATTGGATTTTAGGCACCAGTCTTTCAGTTGGAAATGGCATTAGAAAGTATAATTTTCCCCGCATATGAAGTATTTTGTTGTGCGATTTGACAGCAGCCACCTATGCCGGTTGCTATTAGAATCGACCCATTCTCCCACATGGGTTGACCATTTGAAATCTCAGTGTCTACATATGATCAAATGCTTTGTTATAAATAAATGTATTTAAATGTTTAAAAAGGCTCGAGCCTGAAAAGCGCAAATGAGACGTTTTACTGATTATTGTTCTCATTTGTATTTGCTGTATTTGAGATATGTCGTTCTAGCCAGGGACCTAGCCATTCCCACATGGAGAGAGCAAAGAAATAAAATAAATAAACCACCTTGCAGCATTTTATGGAATCCGTCTTATATATATTAACGTTTCGGTTTTATAGCGAATTAGTTGATTTGAAATATTTATTAATAAATCACACTAGAGAGGAAGCTGCATTCGGGTAGCCTAAGTTTGTGTACCCTTTCATTTTCCAACTGTAGGTAGTCCATGTCCAGATGACAGACACACCCTCTCAGCTCATCTCAGCTGTTTTGAATCTGTAATTTGCTCGACTATCAGAAACCAATTTTCTAAATCAGGCTGATGACTTAATTCCGATTCAAGCAATACAGGGCAGAGATTAGAAGATCAGGGTGCCGGTGGCGTATGTAGACGACGGATTGATTGTTCGCTGGGGTAAAGCGGAAATGAAATCATCGCTTATTACGTCGCCTCATAAGAAATTGTGATGGTCAAGGAAGCCACATTGTTGAGTGGTGCGTGTTACGATTACTTTATTTAATATTTAAAATTAATAATTATAGAATACATTATCATTATGCATTACGACGTTCGGGGCTGTTCCGTATTCCGCTGAAGTACAACTTAAAAATATCACACACAAATACCACGCGAGAAACAAGAGTCCTCCGGCATCCCAAACCACGTGCACTCGTTCTCCTTCATGATTAAGTTCTTTCCGGACTCCAATCGGTAGATCTCTACGGACACTCCCTGTCGCTGATCTTTTGAAAGCCTGCCGAACAAAATAATTGAGAGCATATTTGAATGGAAATGAAGATTGAACGCGAATTTTCCATTTAAGCAAGTTTTGAGTCAAGGAATATATTAATACTGGGAAAATGCAAAATAATTTCACACTCACTTGTGTTCTGCAGGCAATTCTCCGTCTTCATAACGCACAGATTCCGGAAGGTCCTGGTTGTGCCCTTGTCATCCGCGGCGCAAATCGATTTGAACTCCGCTGTGTCGCACTCCATGGCGCACTTGGCGTTCGGATCGGGCAGGCTGAGGCACTGGACCAGCGTCACGGCGTACAGAGCCACTGTATAAAAATAGATGTTGGGTCGTATTAGTAGGCAGGAGGCGTGCGAAGAGAATCACCGCCCAGTTAACCGGACCCGCATACAAAGTGCTCTGATCAACCAGCCCGGCACATGATATCACCCACATCCCACATCCCCACCATCGCCAGTGTACGCCCATCGATTCCCCACGACGCCAGAGCGTCTGGCACTGTCAGCTCACTCGTTCCCATGGCCCAGGGAGGTTGGTGCGTTGGCAACCGAGCCAGCAATTGGAATCGGCGGTTAGCACTGCATGCCTAATTGGCCAAATCGCAGAATTTGCCTTGCTGCCAGTTTCCGATCAAATGACTGAGTCAATGCTTGAAATTTTCCATTCACAACTTTTGCGACTGCATCTGAATGAAGTGCATTCTGCTCGTAAAAATAAGTTTTAAATGATGTGATTTCTGCTACTCCTATCTATTGTTATTTAGATACATTAAAATTTTTAGCTTTAGCTAAAGGCCATCGTTTAGTGGGTCACATTCTTTCCGTTCTGACGCAGAGTTTCTAATCATTATTGTTTCTTATTTACAAGATTAATAGTAAATACATGAGTCAGCAATGTGGGACTTTAATACATGGAAACAGTGTGACTTTAAATTGGGATGGTTCACTATGGGCTGATTTTTTTCTTAAAACGACATTAAAGCAAAAACAACATTTTAAATAATGACAGTATTTAAGAGATGAAGCACTTGAACTAATTAAAGTATATTGATAACAATTCTGGGAAAATTTCTTCAAAAACTTTTAGATTCATAAGAAATGAAATTCCCTTGAACTCTATGAAATGTTGCGTTTTAAATGAATTTTAAAACCTCCTTGGGCAGCTTGGCGCCTTAAGTTCATCATCCCATTATTTAAAAACTTGTATCTATATATTCAAGTAGCTTTGGGTTTTTTACGTACATGCCAGCAATACTGCAAAGAGCTTCATTTCGCTTCTTATTCCTTCCGATGGCGATGGGACGATACTTCACACTTCAACTATTTCCGAGCACACTTGGCTTTGCACAACCGTATTCGCTCTGCGTGAACCTTGCGGGTCAGACGAATTGTGCCGTAGTTGGTGGCTGCTTGGCTGCTTGGTTGCGAGTCGATTAAAAACGTTTTACGATTTCACGATTTGTATATAGATTGAATGGAATATAAATATATATTCGCTAGATTTGGGGCTTGTCACTGAACTCCGCACACGTGTGCCCGCCAGTGTTTTGGTTCTTGATACGTATATAGACTTATTCGCGCACGATTTTTCGAATTTGGCTCTGGATCCGATCCGACTCTCTCTCTATCGGCGAGGCCGCACAGCACGCGTCCAAATGCGAACTGAGACTGAAGGCGCCGACCGAAGATATCCTCCTCCAGCGGCGAGCGGACGAGTGGGCGATGCGATGCGATGCGATTGACTAACTGACTCGGTGACTGATTGATGGCTTGGCGGCTGGACGTTGGCCGTTGGTTGTTGGTGGTTGGGATTGGAATTGGGATTGGGATTGGGATGCTGTCCCCGTCCGCTGTTAGATATGGACACTATATGGATGACGAGGCTGATGCAGTTTGATTTTCAGTTTCGAGTGTGGCTTGGGTTTGGGTTTGGGCAGGAGTTGGGGCCCTGGATATGGCTCTGGCTCTGGCAATCAATCAATCAGGCAGGGCAGTACTGTGCGGTGCGGTGCTGTTCTCTGCTGTTCTCTGCTGCGATGTGCTGTGCTGTGCTGTCCGTCCCACCGGCTATCTGTATCTGTATCCGTATCTGTATCTGTAGCTGCCGTCTGCCGTCGTAGAGCACGAATGATGTCCGACCACACAGTGCCTGTTAGTTTTATAGAATTTTTTCATGCTAAAAAGATTTACGCTCGTGTCGTCGTCTTCAATTTTCTTTTTGTTTCTCCGCACATTTCGCCTGTAGTTGTTTCTGATTGTTTGTTTCTTATTGTATTGGATTTTTTCTTTGTGGCATCAGCATCAGCATCGGCATCAGCATCGACAGCGACGTCAGAGTCGGCTTGGCATTGTATTTGCGGCTGCTGGAACACCGAAATCGGATGGATCGTTTGATCAATAACTCTACAGGCTGGTCACGTTGTCGCGGTCCAACTTGCCAACCGCTGCCGCTGGGATTTTTGTGTTTGAATTATTCATGTATTCCATGCAGTCACTGAAAAAGTCTCTCCTTCTCGCTTAGCGTACCGCCCGATACTGAGATGCTCGGGATGATGCGGCATCTTCGAAAATCTTTGAAAATTTCGTCAGCATAACCGAGCCGCCTCGGCACCCGGTTATCGGCGCGATAGAGAGGGTGAGAGCGAGAGAGAAGTCGAAATACTAAATAAATAAAAATCAGAGCAAAAAATGTGAAAATTGTTTCAGTTTGCGACGGCCACGAGTTCACTCCACTCGCCAATGTCTATGAATTTTCTTTGATGATGATGCTTCCTCGCCTACATATAGCATGCGGACGGTATGCTCGTTATTTATGGATACGCGACGCATTTGATTTAGCATTTTCATTAACATTTTTGGGATTTTTGGACTTATCAGCTGCGTCGCAGGCGATTATCTCACCAGAACTCATTCAATAATCGCTATGCCAGCGAGCATTATTATTCGACGACTCCTTATCATCGGTGGTGATGGAAGGTGGTTTCCATGGGGCTTTACCTACTGGATGTAAACAAAGGCTCGGTAAACAAATGAAGTCACCGGACACCAGTCATCCGGGGCACTCCTACATAGGCCCAGAGGAGGAGCCTTCCACAGTGAGTCCTAATGCAAGGCAAAACAAGTTCAGCATCCTTTTGCTTTTATGCTATGTGCGCCTAAGGCAGGTCTACTTAGGAGGTGTTTTATTATAAAAACGTGCACGTTTTAGCGAATAAATCGAAAGTTAAACTTGGAGTCTACTAAGGAAACTTGGTACATTGGTCTATCTTAGGTCTACTATTGATCTACTGAGATGTCTTCCTAGGTGGTCCGACTAGAGAATGTCTACTGAATTAGCACACTACGGTAAGTAAGGTAACTACGACTAGATTGGGTTATTTAGGTCTGCAGGAGCAGGGCCACGCCGGCCAGAATCCACTTTCCCGGCTTGTCTTTGGTCTTCAGGTTCAGGTTGGACACGTAGGTGGTGGGGCCCCGGGTGCGGGTCTTGTAGACCGGGCACTCGTACATGTTCCTCAGGTCTTGCTTATCTTGGGTGATTGCCTGCAATGGAATCGGAATCAGAATCAGAATCGGAATCGAAGTCGGAATGTAAATCGGAATCGCATTAAGTGGAATAGTGGGGTGGAGTCTAGTTTCGAATTTATGCCAACATGCGCCAGCATCGAGACGCCACAGAGCCGCCCCCGATTCGCCGGTTTTGCATTTACGATCGCTCCGATTTGCCTTTCAAACTCACCCGAATATTGATCACCGGCATGGAGGGGTAGAGCTCCTTGAGGCGCGACTCCATGATGATGCCCTGCTGGATGTCCCACCTGGCGCCCTCCATGAATATCCCGTGCACGCAGCAGCCGTCCCGCGGTGCCGTCCTGCAATAACAAGATCAGATCTCAGTCCCAGATCGTGGCTTTCGGATAATGCCAAGTCAATTAGAGAGGCGTCCGATGTCGATGCTAATCTGGCAGGCAACTACATGCCGCCGCCGACGACGGCGCGCCGGAGCCGGGGATACTCCATTGTTTGCCCGGCAGCGTCGCCAAGCGAAACGTGGCTGGCCGGGCGCCACTTAATAAGCAATCAGCTCATCAGCAAATAGACAATTGTAAATTACAGGCTATTAATAAGTCCCACATATTTGTGTTCCAAGCGCTGTTTTAAAATAGCTCTTATGAAATAGCACTGCGGCTATTTTTAGACCCAGTCGCTGGCCATTGGCCGCAGCTGGATTTCCATCTCAGCACGAAGCGTTGATTGCTTTACTACATTACTACATTACATTATGATTGATGCACTGAGCAGGGGTGATAAGACTGGGCGGAGTTTGTGCTTGAATTCGAAAGAATTCTTTAAATTTACCAAGAAAAGTGATTTGTCGAAAGCATAATGGCATAACTTTAGCTCTAAATATATAATTTTAAATAAAAAGGATGAAGTTTCAGGAACTTTTTAGCTTGGTTTCTATGCAGCTGAGAATACTATTTATAAACACCACAAGTACGAATTCAGATAATGTTTACTACCTTCTTCAAAAAGAATTGCCATTAGTTTCTGCCCATTCTTGGAATCTGTGACAAATAGGGAGGCAACGCTGAGATTCTTTCGCTAATGGAAGTGTAAACATTCTCGGAAGGGGTCACCTCAGGGGTCAATTGGAAATTGCGTGTCAATAAGACAATAAGGCACTCACGTAAATTCCTCCTTCTGCTTCTTGGTCACATCGCACTGCAGGCACATCTTGTCCAGCGGCAGATCGTTGCGGCGGGCGGTGCTCTGCATGATCGCCGTGAGCAGGGACTGCGGGTTGAAGAAGCCGGCCAGCCAGACGCAGGAGGGTAACTATCGTAGAGAATGATAGATATAGATGTCTGGTACTGATCCGCTTGATAGAGATGATAGAGTACTCACCACGAAATCGGTCGACCAGGTCTCCAGCTCGCGGAGACGCAGGCACAGATCGATGAACCAATTGTTGAGACCCAAGAGCGAAGGATACGCACGTGACGTCCAAATGGGCGGCACTTGATCCAAAAACAGTGAATTCTCCAGCACCTCCATGTCCGATGTAATGGTCAATTCACCCTTTAAGCCCAAGTCCAACTCCTTCAGGCTGCGCTTCATCTCGCTGGTGAGGAAGTTCATGCGCTCGCACTCCTGAAAGGCCACTATCACATACGGCGTGCGCTCCTCCACCTTGTTCATTATCTCGACCATGTTAAATTCCTCCGGCAGCTTCTCGATGATCTCATCGACGATCTGTTTAACCTTGTCCTCGCGGGTCACCGTCGCCCCTCCGCCGGCCCCGGCGTCCCTGGGCTGCATTTCAAACACCGTCCGGAAGATATTCTCCGCCCGGGTGGTAAGGAATCCGATCTCCGCATTGGGATGCAGTCCGTATAGGTACGGCGACTCCGCCGGCATCATCTCGTCCACGTAGGTGTGGTAGCCCAGGTAGTCCGTGTTGGGCGGTGCGGGAAATGAGGGAGCTAGGAACAGCTCGCCATCTACCAGATCCGGCTGCATATACTCCTCCAAGTAGGTGATGCACAGACGCCGGTCCCAGTCGTCCGTGATGTGGCCCCCGTACATGATCTCGCCGAACAGATAGCGCAGATCCTCCCACGGCACCTTGGCATTGGCCTCCAGGTAATTGTACAGCACCGACACGCTGATGTTCAGGTCGCCCACGTTGAAGGGATAGATCTTATTCCAGCCCTGGGGCCCGAACTTGCGCCGCTCGGCGACCACGGCGTGGAAGTAGCACAGAGAGAACAGGATGGCCTTGAACTCGGCCTCCTTCCCGGACATCTCCAGCGTTTCCTGGGTGAAGTTGTCCAGGGCCTTGTGCAGGTTGGCCAGCATGCCCGTAGGTGGCTCGTTGGTGATCTTGATCGAGGACTCCAAAATTCCCTGAAACCGAATAGGTAAGCCATTGTGGAGGTATGAGGTATGTATATATACCTGCGGTATAATGTGAGCCGAGGGCGTGGATGCCGGCTCCGCGCTCAGGAACATGCGATAGTCCGGATGTGAGTCCTCGGCGTAGTACTCCAGCTTCTTCTCCAGCACTGGCAGCCACTTCCTCACAAGATGTATGTTCTGCAGCACCACCCAGTGGCCATGCTTGGCCGCCGTGTCCATGGCGGCCTCGGCAATGGCTTCCTGGCCCTGTCCCAAAGACACATTATGGAAATTACCCAGATCCATGGTGAAGCCCATTTGTTTGCCCAAGGCCTCCACGTCCTTGAGGGGATTGACGCCCGGCGACAGTATGAAGAATATGGGAGTGGAGGGACTGGCCTCCTCGTAGGACTTAGCAAACTCCATGGCACGACTCTCCACGTACTTGGATCCCAGCTTCTCCTCAATGAAGTCGCTGTTGGATGTATCTTTTTACATATATTGATCAGCAGGGGGTTTGGGAGGATCTACTTACGCTAATGCGTAGGTCATACGGTCGGGCCGGAGAGCTCTGATCATGCAGAGCCTCTGCAGGGCGGTCTTGTTCTTCCACTCCTGCGGGAACTTCTCCTTTTCCGGCAGCTCCGACTCCACCAGCTTCTTCCAGCGCTTCGAGGAGGTTTCGATGTCGCGGTCCAAGTTCCTGAATTCATCTTTGGACGCTAGACTGCAAATTCCGCCCCACGATTGATTGGTCAGAAAGTCCACAGGACTCGTCACATGTGGCTTGATCGGGAAGCGGAGTAGGAAGTCCAGTTCCGCCGATGTAACCTCCTCGTTCATAAGTAGGATCTGCAACAACCCGAATCTAGCCAAGTTAGGCAGGACCCAAAGGATTTAGGACTAGGACTTGCCTGAAATGTCATTTGCGAGGCGAAGATGAGCTTGTCGCATTCGAAAAGACCACGCGAAGTATACTGAAAGACCGAATACGTAATACAATCGATCAGGTTGGACACTCGCAGGTCCAAAGTTTCGCCCGGTTCAGCCTTGGCTATGGCCTTTTGGAACACTACACTAAAAGCCTTGAAGGATATAACAAATATTAAGTATAATTTATCCTTTATAAGGATGACAGAACATACCTTCAGTGAGAACTGATAGATCGGATTGATAGTGTTTAGTTCGTTGAGTATAAAGTACAGGAGACTCGCTCTGGCTGCTGCTGGTCTGTAGTACTCGCGGGCCTTGTCAATCTCCTTGGACGTTATCTTCGCCTCGGCCACCTTCTCCTCGATCTCCGACGCCGTGCTCTTGGTGGTCTCCAGGTTCTCAACCAGCGCCGTGTCACCTAAAATATTCTCACCCGCCGACGAGAGGCGCGACAGCAGATCGTCCTCCAGTTTCTTCAGCATGATCTTAAAGTCGTTCTGCTGCTTTGTGAGATCGGCCTTCAGCTCCTCCAGATCGGGCCGCTCCGCCTTCACCACCTCCGCCAGCAGTTGGTCCTCGAGGCCGTCGCGTGTAACGGTAAAGTTAATAAGTGTAGTTTGTGCTTGCATCTCTGGTTTGTAGTGCGGATTAGCTAGTTTCGTGTGCAGAATCAAACGGAAGCTGGAGTTGTACTCGATCTCCTTGTCCCCTATTTTAATAGCCCTAAAAGGAGCACATCAAAGGATTAGTAAAATGAAAGATCTCCAAAGATTGCGCCCACACTCACTTCCCCTTCTTTATCAGATTTCGACCCAGCAGAGAGTCCAGCACTGGGTCCAAGTTCTCGTCGATATTCTCGATCAGCACAGTGCTGCCCGCGTTGATGGACTTCTCGATGATGTCCAGATAGCTCCTCTGGCCCAGCCGGATAACCTTGAGCTCCTCGCCATACTTCTGCTTAATCCACTTGACGCCCTGCAACTGGGGATCTATCATCAGGGGCCAGCGATCCGAGTTGGACAGGATCGTGGCATTCTCAATGGACATGCGATCGCTGGGCAGGCCCTCGTTGGTCCAGACGGCGATGGTGGTGTCGTCCGTTAGCAGCGACAAGGGATCGAGATTCTCGGTTGTGGGTATGGGCGGATCGATGCTCTTCAAAAAGGGTGTCCACATCTTGAGTAGAAGATCGATGCGGAATCCTTTCGTGAAACAGCCGACATAGGAAATGAAGGCGGTAATGAGTAGAATGTCGCCGGGCAACGTAATGCCCTGCTTGACGAAGCTGTTGGAGAAGATCACACGTGGAATTTATTATCATTCTAAATCCCTGAACCCTACCGCACTCACTTGTTGACTGCCTCGGCCCAGCGCACGTTTTCACTGGCCAGTCCTCCCACCAGTCGGTTGGCCAGCGCGATGGTTGCTTGGGTGGCATCCGCCTCCTGTTGGCACCGCAATTTGTCCGCGGTGGCCTTCTCAAAGTCCGCCGTCAGCTTGGCCAGCTGCTCCTCAAGGCCCTGTAAAAGGATAAGCATGTGAGAATAATCTGCTTCATATTCCCAAAACAGCAATTATTATTCGTACCATCACTTTCCGCTTGATGCCAGCTAGCCTGTCCTGTGCGGCGGCCAGTTCAGCATTAGCAGCCGCCAGGGCCTTCCTCTTGGGCTCCACGTCGCAGTAGACCTCGTAGAACTTGACGATATTGATGACCCAGGCGCACAGGCCGGCAGCGGCGCCCGACTTTGAGCGCACAAACTCGGGCTCGAACTCCGGATCCTTGAGATATGGTTGAATGGCCTTGGTGATCTCCGGGTGGATGTTCTCCTTGTCGTAGTTGATCAGCGAGTCGAGGAACGTGTCCACCTTGGCCATGGCGATCTTGGCCGCTTTCCAGGATCGGTCCTTGGGCAGCTTACCGCCCGGGGAGAGCAGGACCATGACGGCAGCGGTCACATTGGTGACGGCTCCCGGCGGCGAACCAAAGCTTTTTAGCTCGGTCAAGTTTGCCTTGTTGAGGGTGTTGAGAGCCTCCTGGGCGGCGGTGAGGGCGGGCTCCGCCTTGAGGAGATCCTCCTCGCAGTCGCGCTGCTTCTTGCTGACTTCGTCGGCTATCAAAGCAACCTTCATTTCCTCCTCATCGGCCACGGCTTTCTCCGTTTGCACCTTCTCCGTCTCAATTCCCACAATCTCGATCAGGGCGTCGGCCGCCTCGTTCTTCTCCTTAAGCTCGACCTCCTGAACAGCGAGCTTCACCTTGAGGTCAGCAACCTGCAGGGCGGTAGACCGAAGCTTCTCCAGGCCGTTCTCCAGGCGTTCTATCTTACTCTGTAGGTCCTCATGCTTGTGGTTGAGCAGCTTGATGTACAGGTTGATCTGCTCCAGGTAGCTCTTCGGAGTGGTGTAGTTGTAACGCCGCTCATTCTGCAGATAGACCTTGGACGTCGTGTTGACCGAGGTGTGGACGTAGGCCATGAACTTGGCCACAGAATCGCGGTGGGTCTCCGGCAGCACCTTGTTCTGCCCGAGGAAGTTCATGGCCACCGATATGAGTGCCTCCTGAGGCCATTCGTGGAACCAATTGATGGATGTGGCATTGATGATGGCAGGGAATTTTCTCGACCGAACACGCAATGTTGAACCCACTGGTGAAAAGCACAGAACTATCTTCAGCTGCTTGCGCACCCGATCGATGAAGAATTTCCAGCAGTTTTCTCGCGTATCAACCAGTCCCGCACCTTTGACCTCATTACGCACGCCAGCGATGATGTTCTCGATCTCGTCGTCCGGAAACAGATCTGGGATCTCGCCAGTGGCTAACATATCGTTGATTAAGACAAGAAAATCCTCGCTGGGGATTTGAGCATCCGTCATTAGGAACATAATGCCAACATTCTTGAGTCCGGCCTTCAGATAAAGTCCTGAAAATTCATTCTGCAAATGTATATGGGATTGGTTATTCTATGCGTAACTTTAAGTGTGACAAAAATAAAGTATAGAGGGGGAACCTTCAAGTCATTGACTCCGTAGCCCTTCTTTAGCTGTATCTGCACGACCTCCAAGCTGGATATGAATGCTGCCAAGCGCGCTAGAGATTGTTTCCCGCTGCCACCAACACCAACCAATAAGGCGCTGCCACGCGGTGATTCTAAAATGCGATTGATTCTGAAAGTAACGAAGGATTATATTATGGAGTCAAAATAGAAAATTCTACTCAGTCTCACCTGCATACGTGCATCATCGCATCCTCGAACAACACCAGGTTCATGGCAGCGACTAGATCATTATACGATGACATTGCTTCCTGAAGGAGTTTGTGAAGCTCAGGCCAACCCTTGATGGGCATGTACTTAGGATCACCAATTCCTCCAGCGAAATGACAGTAGATATTCGGCTTGTCGAATATAACGGATTCGTCAATTTCTTCGAACGACTTCTTGACAATGTCATGCTGCATTTTGGTAAAGCTATCGATGTCCTTATCGTCGGTTAGCTTATCCGAGTACACGCGCTGTGTCTCGTGCTGCCACAAGCGTATAAGATCTGTGGAGCCCGTCAAGCACTCTGTCGAACTGAACAGCAATCCCTGGAAACGGATTAGAGATTAGCAATAGGCATGACTACCTCGTGGCTTCTCCACTCACCTGGAAGACATTGCTGATGTCGCGCAGATTAAAGATGTAGTGCGACTTGATAGCTGTGGGCAGGAACACCTGCAGGCACTTGTTGTGCAGCGCAATCGTAGCTGCCACAATGTTGGGCGTCATCCGAGTCACGATCGGATTGAACTTCTGCTCCGCATTGGCGAAGTGCTGCGCCAGAATGGCCGAGTACATGACCGTTATTGACTCGGGGCCGGGAAAACTGACGGCCAGGACGCAGAAGTGGCGCTGAAGGCGTGGATTAATTGTAAAACTGCCGGAGGTGGGGTTCATGCACGCCACATACTGGCAGTTATGGATATCCTTGAGCGTGAGCTTATTGCGGTCGTACCAGTGGCCATAGTCCAGGTGCTGCCGCATCAGGGTGTGCGGCTGGACTGTGCCGTAGCAGTCGACCTCCGGCATGTTGATGTCGTCCACGAAGTAGCAGAGTAGCTTGTTGCCGGGCGGTCCGTAGTTGCGTCCCGCCTTCTTCTCCAGCGGCTTCTCGAGGATCTTTTGCAACATCTCGGACGTGGTGTAGTAATTGAATGGTATTGCAGTGACAGCGTAATTCTCAGAAAGCGATTGAAGCTTCTCGTTCACCAGTACGGTCTTGCCGCAGCCGGCATTCCCCACTAGCATCACCGGGTGCTTCTTATCCATCAGGAGATCTAGGAAGTAACGCAGGCGGATCGACTCGGAGGTGTGCACGATGACAGCCTGCAGCGGCAGGTCCGAGTCCAGCTCGAACTTGGGTATCTTCTCCGTCCAGGGCAGGAAGGTCTTTGTCTCGCTGTCCAGGAAGTAGTCGAAAACTGTTCCACCTTTCGGTTTTGGGTTTTTGTGTTATGGAATTGGGATTGTACTCGTTAAACTCATTCGGTTAGGCACTAAGACTAATGGGGCACACTCACCTGGCGGGAACTTAACAGTTTTGAACTCATTTACCCACCATTTGCTGAACTCCACGCGGTAGTCAATGGCTTGATCCTGGAACATGGCCGACCCGAAGGCCCAAATACAGGCAAAAACAAAGTACAGTTCGTGCCATTCTTTTGGGCAGTCGGCAGGCGTGTTCGCTGGGATTAGAAAAGAGTTTAGGAGATGGCACAGCATTTGAATGTGCGCCATTTCGGCGACAGGCGTGATCTTCTTGAAACGCACGCGAATCGTTTCCAATGAAGGCGGTATGTACTTATCGAATAACATGACCAAATTGGACTTTTCGGCTGGAATTTTACGCGTTTCAACCCAACTGGTCACATAGCTGAAAGCGGAATAGTATGAATATTAGACCATCGAAGCAACTAGGCCTAGAAGGAACAAAAAATCATATAGGACAAACTGAAACTGGATCAAATCTAGATTCCACCTAATTCAAGCAGTATCAAAAGACAGAACGTAACTTACAATAATGGCAATTTTGTGTAATGAAACTGATTTAAGATTCGGATTAATAGAGAAAGAGAGAGGAAGAAAAAGGAAAAGGCATTCATATCAATACTTACGGATTCCAACCCAAGTCCTGCGGATTAATGTACAGGATGCCAGCCCTGGATACGGTTGCCGGCGTTGCTGTTCTCAGGTTGGAGATCTCGAAGAGCAAACGCATCGAAGGCGTCAACGCAATGCGTTCGTTGCTGGCCAGTGTGAGGACCTTGTTGTCGTCCATTACGGTGTTGAGGCTCTCGATCCACATGGGATCGATGTCGCCGTCGAGCACGATCCACTTTGGTTGATCGCCCGTTATGTTTGCCTGATCCCGCATCAGCACCGAGAACAGGCCGTCTTTCCACTCGCGTGTCGCCGGGTTGATAATGCCGAAAAGTTCATCATTGGTCACAGCTTTTGGATTCAAGTCATTGAATATCGGCTTCCGCTTGATGTTCTGGTAGGTGCGCAGCAGCGTCTTCCACACCTGGGTCTTGCCCGTGCCCGCATTGCCAACGATGAACACGGAGTGACGTACCTCCAACAGTTCCTCCAGCTGCACCACCTTCAGTATGAAATTGTCTTCTGGTTGCAGTAGCAGATCGGAGGCAGCTTGTTTTACGGTGCGTTCAAAGTCCTGATCACGTTTGCGGGGCACATCCAGGGCGGGAAATAGGTCGCTGATGAGCCCCATGAACACCGGCATGTCGTCCGTAATAATCTTCGGTATGTTGAAGTCTCGGAGGGCGCGCATTAGCACCTCCTCCTCGGGCCGGCCGGGATCACCTCGCTGGAACGGAACACACGAGTAAGTTAAAGGTATTTTTTCAGTATCATCACCACTTCTCACCTTAAGAGATCCTGCCACAACGAGCACTGATTTAATGGCCCTCAAGCCCCAGTCATAGTGATCCTGCTTGGATAGAAGCTCCTTGCACAGCGTGTAAAGGGTGATGAACTTGCGGGCCAGGACGCGCGCATCCTGGAATCCCTCGGCCACCAGCATAATCTCGCAGATGAGCTCAAAGTCGGGCACGACCATAGCGCAGGGTCGGAAGAGAGCCTTCAGATTCTCCGGCAACTCGGTGCGGCCCGCGTAGCCTGGATTCATGGTGATGAATATGCCCACGGTGGGCACGCAGCTGATCATCTCGCCCATAAAGTTGAACTTGTCCTTCTTGTCACGAATGGCATCCTGTACGGACTTCACCTGCACCGCCACCACCGAGAGCACCTCCACGGTGATGCGGTTGAACTCGTCGAAGCAGCCCCAGGCGCCCGTTTGGGCCAGGCCCTTGTAGATGTTTCCACAGGATTGATAGTCCATCTGCTCGGAGCAGTTAAAGACATAGACCATGATGCCGATGGCTCGTCCCAGGTCCTTGGTGGTCTCTGTTTTCCCGGTGCCAGCGGGGCCGGCTGGAGCTCCTCCCATCACCAGATGGAGGGATTGGGTCAGCGTGATGTAACAACGATCTGTGAGCGGCGTTATGACCAGGCGTGGCGTATTGCCTAAGTATTCGTGACAATACTGGAACTCGGCGTCGCAGATATTGGCAAAACAGTCCTTCTCCACATCGTCGAAGCGATGCCGCAGCTGCGATTGCCACATAAACGCGGAGCCCGAATCCAATTTGGCCTGAATCATCTTGGCGACCACATCTCTAGAGTGCACGTCAATGGTGCATATCGTCATGATCTTCTGACGATCGCCCTTGCTAAGCTCGCCCAGCAGAAGCGTTATGAGCAGGCTGAGCTGCGATATCTGCTTCTTGTAGTAATCCTTGATAGCGTTGTCATAGCCCTCCTCCAGCCGGCTGAACGCTATGTTCACCTCCGTGGACCACCAGATCTGCGATCCGCAGAGGGACACCTGGGCAGGGTAGTCGAACAACCACTGTTCCCGCTGCTTTTCCTCATAGGCGATCACCGCCTCCGTGACGTAGTGCCGCAGACTGGCACGCATCGCCGCCTGGATGCGGTTCAGCCAGACCTCGACGGGTCCCCGGATGCTGGCCAGCTCGTTGAACTCTACGTACTCGCCGTCCTTGGCATACATTCCCGATGCGGTGTCGATCTCGCCGGACGAATCTTTGTTGAACTTGAGGCGCGCAATCGAGTCGAAGAGCTTGGTCAGATGCTTGGTGACCATTTCTGGCTGGATGCCGTTGCTGAGAACGTCCAGCAGGTCGGCCGAGGACACAAAGTAGAAGCGAGGAAAAGCCAAGCGTTTCGTTTCCAAATACTCTGCCAATGCCTTCTCGCATAGGGTAAGCTCCTTCTGCAAATGCTCCAGGCGTTCGATCAGGCCGGAACGATTGGTGGAGGCCACCACATTCGACGATACGGACATCTCGTCCATGAGGATGCGGAACTCGGCGTCGATGTTATCGAATCGATCCGAATCGACGGGGAGCTGTTTGCGTATGTCTTCCGAACTCATGAAGATACTCTCAAGATGGGTCCAAGTGCGTTGCACCTCAAACCATACGGTTATCACTTGATCGGCGATCATTAGCTTGTTCTGCCAAGTGGACACTTCTTCGAGGAAATGGGCGATGTACTTGGATGTTATTAGATTCTGTAGGCAAACCTGATTATCTTCAAGCGTCTCTATGAGTTCTTCCGATGCCTTTAGGAGGTTACAGCCAGTGCGCGGGTGCAGCTCGTGGTCGAACTCCATGGCCGACCACGTTGTGTTCAAATCCCGCAGGATCTTCTCCATGGACATCTCCTTGACGGCCTTGTCTACGATATTCTTCACCTCCTCCTCGCACTCGTGCAGGTTGAGGCCCAGCAGCTCGGCCAACGTCGTTTCGTGGTCCATGATGAACTTTACCTATAGGAAAAGGTAACTTGAGTACCACAAATCAAGCGGATGCATTGGAATGTGCGGAAATCAACTACGGTGCTACTATGACTAATGTATATGTCTAGAGATCTACTGCTGCGACATGCGCTGGACTGGACCAAGCCACTTACTGTCACTTCCTTGGGCAGCGCGGCCAGACTCTGCAATGAAATGGTATTTACAAGAACTGTACAGTTTGGGCCGGGCACAATATCCCGGGAACCGGAAATCAAGCGGAAACGAAACGAGTTTGGGAAAGAAAAACGATTAAAACGGTATTGCTATACAGGGGAGCCTCCGACTGGGAGCGCTCGGGTGCTGGGGGAGTGGAGAGAGATTTACACGGATTATTTACATCTGGCCAAATAACTGGGATTGGCTTAGGGCTAAAAGAGAGATAGACATTCGGAAAGGAAGCACAAAATAGACCTTGGTTGAGTTCATCAGCTGGTTCCAGTGACGCTCCCGGATGGCCGGATTCTGCAGCTCGCCGACGGCTCGGAGCGAGGTCAGCATGTTCTTGACCGTCGACTCCAGATTGATGAAGGTGTCCCATGGGCGCATCTCCTTGTCCAACAGGCGGATGTCCTTGGCAAATTTCTTGCACTCGATGTCCATATTCTCCACATCGACCTTGCGCCACGGCGTCGTCTTCCAATCGTCGATGCTGGTGGCCACGATGTTGACGTAGTCCCAGAGTTGCTAAGTGGGTTCAAAGAATTATTGGAACAATCGGGGGATTAGTTCGGGTTAGATATTCGGTTAGGATTAGGGTTAGTAAGTAAGTCGCTTGCGAGGGGAAAAGAAAAAGCTCAAAGTTCCACATGTGGCATGCATAAATTTAGTACGAGTTGTAGATTAAAACATGCACTGACAAAGGGGTAGATAGAGAGGAGGAAAATCGAAAGGGTGAGTGGGTGAGTATCGGAAATGTGGGGTACCTTGAGCATGCGCAGCTCCTTGCGACACTGCTTGAGCACCTTGAACTCAGGGATGTTGACCTCGAACAGACTGCCCGACTCCTGGATGTCCCGCATCTCGCTCTCGCACAGGAACATGTCGTCGTTGATGCGGTCCATCAGCAGGTAGGGCTTGTAGCAGTCGAAGCGGAAGAAGTCGTACGTCTTGAAGACCTCCCGGAACAGCTGGATGTGCGACTCGAAGAGGGCGATCTTATTCCGGATGCTGACCACCTCTGTGGCCTGCAGCGGCGACACCTGTTGCTTCACGGTGCTGGCGATCTTCTTGGTGTTGGCCCACTGCTCCGGCAGCTCCTGCAGCAGCACGTTCACCTCCTCGGGTATGTCCATATCGTAGTATTTGAGTAGCTGGATGGTCTCCTGCATGGGCTCGAACATCTCGTCGGTCTTGGCGGCCCGCTCCTTCACCTGCATCAGGTAGGCCATGATGCTGACCAGACCCTCGTAGTCCTTCTCCTTGACCGTCTGCAAGAGGCCCTCGTCGGCTTTGCGAATGAAGTGGCTGAGGTTCATCAGACTGGAGGTAACGGTGGTGACCAGATGCTCCTTGAACATGTTGCCCCATTTGCACACTGTATTGAGCAGGGCCTGGCGGAAGGGCCTGACATCCACCTGGAACCAGGAGCTGAACACCTGGAAGGGGCCAATGTCCTCGATCTCGTTGAACAGGGACTCATAGTTGTCGATCTGCTCCCTGAATGCCTCAATCGTGGGCTGACAGGGCACCGGTGGCGGTTGATTGGGATCGTTGATCATTATCAGCTCGATCTCATCGGGATCTAGCATGCGACCGTACTCCAGGAAGTACTCCATGCACTCCTCGCGATCGTCTAGCCAGAGGTACGAGTACCGCTCGAACTGCCTGCAGAACCGCGAGGCCTCCTCCATGACCAGGTCCACGCCATTCAGAATCTCGCGACGCATGTCGATGATGTCCTGGTTCTCCTTTATCATCTCCACATAGTTTCGCTTCTCGTTGGGCTTCAGGCGCTTGATCAGCGAACCCATCTTCATGATGTCCCGCATCAGCTCGATGAGCATGTTGTTGAAGCCCATCGGATCCTCGGGATCCAGAGAGGGAACAAACACCAGATTGGGTTCCACGAGTTCCAGTCGGGACTCAAAGAGCGGAGCATAGTTGTTCTCCGGATCCATGTTCTCCGCCAGGTAGCCCACGCTCACGCCCACAGTCTTCAGTATGTTCTCATACACGATGTTGTCCACAAAGTCAACGTAACTCAGCCACACTGCGTCATCCTGCTTGTTCTCCATGTCGAACTGAAGCATGTTGTCCTGCAGCAGCTTGTGAATCTCAATGGAAGCCGCCTGGATTTCGGCATAGCGCTTGGCCGTTCGATCGGGCCGCTCGTCTATCGATAGCACAGTATCCTTCTTGCAATCACGGCGCTCGAAAAGCGGGTGCTTTGCCCACACACCCATGATCTTGCGTATCTGGCGGAGATTGCCCTGGGTGTGATCCATCCTGTTTTGGAGTGCCGCCACCGGCTTGCGCAGTTTGTCCAGGTAGGTCAGGATGTCTTCCGAATTCCAAACGAGCTGATTAACGCCGATCTCCACCAGATCATCAATCATCTTTATCTCGGGCTCGATCAGTCGGAGCTCGACGGGTGAGCTGCCCTCCTGGATGCTGTTGTACCAGTCAATGGTCTTTTCAAGATTCACGGTGTAGGAGCGAAAAACGTCGCTCTTCTCGGCAAATTCGATGGCTATTTGGGGAATGCCCTCGATCTTCATTTGCTGCATGTAGTGCACCTCCCTCAGGATGGAGAACAGGGCGGCGCTGAAGTTAAGGATCAGCGAGTTGCTGCGATTATCGCGGGCTATGAGGGACTTCTTCAGGTTCTCCTCGATCTGACCGGCCAGCTGTGCGGCCCAATCGTCAAAGAACTGAGTCTTGCAGGCTCCCAGCTTGACCATCAGGCACTCGTAGCGCTCCACGATCTCAAGAGATTTCTCCGTCTTGGTAATTCTGCAAAGAATTGTCTTTTTAGAGCTGATTATAAAAATATGTATTAAGGACGACTTACTCATGCTGCAGTGCCTTGAAGTGCTTGACTGGAGCTGTGATCCGCGTCTCCAGCTGATAGCACCAGCGAATGAAGGCAGCAACCGGGGGACAGTTGTAGTTGGGATATAGATTATCACCGATCTTCTTCAGCTCCATCTGCTTGTCATAGATGGTCTCGCAGACGGTCATCTCATCGTCCAGCATGCGCACTATTTCGGCATATCGCTGAGTAAACTCCTCCTTGATCTTGGGCCGATCGAGAACGCTACCCACAATGCTAATTAGCTGCAACACAGAATTACAAATAAGTTAAAGGTAAAAGGTTCCCTGATATATGATCTTTACCTTGAAAATACTCTCCAAGTTGTGGCAATCGTCAAAGGCCTGACAGAGTATAGCCGCCAGCTTCATGTCTAGCTCGAGGATGCGTGTCTGGAAGCCCTTGAAGTCTTCGTCAAACTCATGATCATCGGGGTCCAGGACATCGTAACTCTTGGAGGCAAAGGCCGTGAAGTACTGATTGAACTCCACGTAGACATCCGTTATGCGGGTGCTGAGCTGGCGACCCCGCAGCCCACCGATTTCGACTTTCTCTAATTTCAGGAATTCAATCACAGTAAAGAAGAACCTTGGAAATCCCAGTTAAAGGTAAGTATCAACTTTTAATTAACTAATTTAAATAGAAAACCTTACCACTGGATGGTTGTGAGACGCTCGAGGAAGGCATTAAAGCGCTTGAAAACTGAATTTGGATGAAAAGTCCATAAAATCGGAGGCCGCTCCTCGGGTTCCGTGAAGAAAGTGGCCAGTCGTTCCTTGTAGTAGTCGAATAGCTCCCGAAAGAACTTAAGGATCTGAATGGACAGGGTGAGGCGCTGCATGGCCTCGTCGATATCGCTGTGGAATATGGACGAGGGATCCAGATACCGCTTGGCCTGAAAGCGATCGAAATTATCACACAATATATAAAGGCTTGTCTCCTCTCGTAGTCCTTACCTGGTGTATAATCAAGTTGCATATTTCCTGCAGCAGCACGGTTATCTTCGCCGATTGACAGTAGTATCGCGAATTCCCCCACAAAATACCCACCGTATTCATGAACGGAATGAGCAGGGGCTTGCATTCGGCGAAATCAATCTCCTCCAGGTGCTGGAGGGGCCGCTTCAGGGGGTTCAGATAGAGTGTTATGTCCTTTGCCTCCGCCAGAGCTACGGAAATGATTATTGGAAATTGGCGTGCAAAAGTGCTATTTCGCGGCACGGCAAACTCACCCGTAACGACGTTCTTGAAGAGGGTCTGAAAGCACGGGTGGTAGGCACTCATCGAGTACTCCAGGATGAGGGCCATGGCCCGAATGCGCTCGTTGCGCAGTTGGTCGTAGATAAAGGACAGATTCTTAAGGCGATTGTTCCAAAACGTGAACTCTGTTTTTAAATTGGTGAATTTATAAATTAATAAAGGATATTAGCGTATATCGAAGTAAGGAAGGAACTTGAATAAAGAGGTGGGTTTTGGGTTAAGATAAATGTAAGAAAACATCACTTAAAACAATAACATGAATTGAAACATCACAAAAACCACTAATTGGAATTTTGTAACCAAGGTTTATGTAGGTCTTAGATGTATAGTCTTTGTCTTTAAGGTCATTTCAAACACATTCGGAGTAAAAATGCAACTTTCCATCATTTACATGCATTTTTATGTGTCTACATATTATAAAAACTCTAAATAGGAACTTTACTGTGCTGAAAATGTAAGGTAAATTACCATGATCATACAATATAAAGCCTGTACTTTTAATCGATTTGGTCGAAATCTTTCAACTCTATTAATCCTCCTTCAGTTAAGGACAAAACCATCAAAATTCAATTATTTTTAGGCTAATCAGACCTTTGGCTTTTGCCATTTCATCAACCCATAATTGAATGTCAAATGCGAACGCATAACAAAAGCCAGGTATGTAACTACTTAGGTTTCGGGGTAATAACAAAACAAGTATTGCCTGCACGCGGAATGTCATTCGTGAACAGATAATAAAGAAAGGCAAAACTTTCGAAAGAACCAACAGTCGACGGGATGGGTATGAACATGCAAATTGCAGGGTTGCTAGGATATAGGGGGGACTTGAATTTTATCAATAAATAATAAATGGAGGAGCCAAAAATAAAACCGGCACACATGGCACCGTCGCGACGTCTCACCCGTGTGCGGAGTGGGATTCTGGCCGTTGGCGAAGGCGTTCGAGGGGCTCTCCTTGATGACCTCGTGGATCTGGGTGGCCCACTTGATGACCACGCCCTCGATGGCGCTCTTCAGGTAGAGATCGAACTGGCACTGCTCCGTCTCGACCAGCTCCTTGGCCGCCTTCACGATCTTCTCGACGCCCACGGGCATGGCCAGGATGGTCTCGCCGCTCACCTGGCCCTTCACCTGGTGGACGGTGCTCTTGAGGCTGTGCACGTGCTTCTGCACGTCCTGGGCCACCATGATGGGCCAGCTGCGATAGTTGTCCTCGTTGGATAGCAGCGGCACCAGCACCTCCTCCACCAGAGCGGACAGCTGGTCAATGGTGCGCGTGGCCAGGTCCCCGTAGATGATGAAATTGCCGCAATCCTCGCGCGGAATGGGCAGGGCATAGCGCTTGATGAAGTACACTCCCTTGCTTTTCAGCTGCGACAGCGGGAAGGTGGTGGAGGGCACCAGCTGGGCGGCAGGGGTGAGGATTATGATGAGTACAACGGGGGTATTCCTGTCCAAGAACTCCTTGATAATGCCCTTGTGCTCCTCCACGGTGATAACGCGTGTCCACTTCTCCGGCTTCAGCTTGAGCGACTTGATGACGAAGGAGCCCATCAGCTCCAGCCGTGGATCCGGGCCACCAGCGGCCGCAGCAGCGGCTGCCTCGGCGCTGGTGGATGGCTCCATTGCGGCCCACTCTCTGGTGGGTGGGTCGGGTGGTTGGTTTCCTGCAGTGGTTGCCTTGCTGCTGTTGCTGTCTGTTGTTTGCTGTGGGGATGAGGTGCACATGCATATCTGAGTGTTAGCCTGACCTTGTTACCACTAACAACTAGCATATAAAATCGATGAAAATTGCAAATCAATAGGGTTTATTTTTTATGTTTCGGGATATATTGCTCATAAATTCATTATAAATTGAATTTTTAATTAGAGTTTTACCCTATTTACTCTTTATTTGGTATTATCTAACTGATTGCACAATTTTCACTGGTTATGTAACACTTTGAAGTTAAAATTTTGAATGTTCCTGGCCAATAAAGCCCAGGAAAATGCTTAAACTGTTTGAATTCACTAAACTCTTCATGCGGGTTATCAAGGAAACTGTTTATTTAATTAATTTCTTAGGTCCCCATATAGTATATATTTTAATTGCATTTTTTCCTGGGGCTCTTCACAGTTTTTCCCTTTTCCGATTGCGACTGCTTACCTCCGCTGCTGGGCGGCGACTGAATGCCTTGTTATTTCCGCCAGCGACACCAGCTCCACCAGACACGCACCTCCAGGCACCAAAGTGATCGTGGCAGGACCCGTTGCCAAGCAGTTGTTGATTTTGGCCCCCAAATCCTTCCGAGACAGTGGCCACTGTTTGTTATTTCCCCTACGCCATAATGGCCGTTGCCAAGGCGGTTGCCAAGCCGGCGACCAATTGTTGCGCATAATTCGCGTTAAAATGGCAAATTGCACGCCATTTGCAAATTAAGTCCTTCGATTGGCACGCTTCGATTTGATAGATTTTGTGCTAATTGATTTCCAAGTGGAATAAAGGGTAATACATTGGTGACAGTAAAATATTAATATTAATGATATTAACACGATTAGGGTTTTCCAACTATCAATAAACTTGATTGAATTAGAACGGGGAACCACCTCCCAGTGACAATCAATAAACTTTGGTTAATATTTATTGCCAATAATTCATTGATTAATGAAATTATAATTTATAATCAGCTAATTTTGCATTTTACAATGAATTCCTAAATTTGCAAAAATAAAATGAAAGCAGTGTAAGCTCTCGATAAAATATAGTAAATCATTCAGTGTAACATTGCTTGGCTTTTTTTTTATTAAGTAATTAAGTAAATTGCAAGCAAGGTATCTGGTTACACATAAATCCTCAAATAATTTGTCTAAAATTTGTAATTCTTTACTGGAATTAGATCCTTATCTCGACATAATTTGCTTTCCTGCATAAGCTTTAATAAACCCAATAAAAAACTACAAGCTGTCAAAAGTGATAAGTAAACTGTTTAATTTCGAAACATGCAATGCACCTGGCGGGTGGTGGTGCTAAAAACGCTGTCAGACACCTGTCTGCAAAATGCCAAAGTTCGATAAAAACAAAGTAGTCCCAGGCACGCAAAAATCTGTTGCACTTCGCTGGCAACAGTTGGCCAGGGGAGTTCCCTCAGGTAACCGAATGCACCTTAATCATTCGCACTTGCCATAATTGTTGCCCCTATTTTATGGCTGTGCCACGCGCAGGCGCCATCAACACGTGGCTGTAAACAAACCCAAGTCACTTGTTGCATAGCCCACGAACCTGGCTGGCATGCAACAGTTAATCGCATGACTTCCGGCTGTAAAAGTTTTAGCGTTTCTGGTAACGATTGAACAAGGCCTAGGTCGCGGCATGAGCTCTGGGCGACGGTTCAGCGAACTCCGAAGCAAAACCGCACTTATGCTGGCAGCCAGCCAAGCCTGAAAATCAATAAAGATATAAACCCAAACCACTGCCGGTGGCTGCAACCAGTTGAGCCGAGCTGCAGCCATGTGGCAGTTGGCATTGGCGCTTGGCCTCATCCGGCAGCTCACCCTGGCCATCGTTGTGGAGCGCAACATGTTCGCCTACTACAAGGTGCCGGCAGCCCAGTTGCTCTACGCCCAGGACTCTAGCTTGGACTCCTTCTCTAGCTTCGACATCGATACGGACTTCACCTCCAGGGAGTTTATCAAGCAAGACGCCAAAGACCTCTACTACGTGCTGCAGTGCCCGCCAAAGCTGGATGATGCAATCCCGAAACCGAAGGATATGCAGACCTGCAGTGTGGTGGACGAGTATCGAGGCATGTTTCAAAAGAAGCCGCCAAAGCCTAAAAAACGCCTGCACATGGTTCCGTTTCGGATTGTGCTGCGCCCCCTGGGACCACCGGTCAGGAGACGTAGCCTGAAGCGTCGCAAGCGCCAGCACAAGGACGTGCCAAGAGATCCCGAGCAAAAGGTAGCAGCTGCAGCACAGGAGGACGACGATGAGGCCTCCAGTCCGCTGCAACACCTGGGACGCCCCCACGCCCGCCAAAAGCTGCTCCAGCTGGCCGCCGACCATCGTCAGTTTAAGCGCGGAAACAGCTCCAAGGGCTACCAGCATATGTATCATCGGGACGAGACCTACAACGACCACATTTTCTACGACGAACTCCATACCGACGGGGTGTTTCACAGCTATGCAAAAGAGAAATCGAAATGATGAAAAAATTCATTGATTGAAAAGCTAATACTTACTTAGTGGGATTCCTAAAACTAAGGATAATAGTAAAATATAATTATTGGTATCCTTATTGTCACAAAAAAAGCTTTCTTTGATTTTTTTTAACATCACGAATAGTTTCTTCGACTATCAACGGATGCTAACAACAATTCCTTTATAACCAAATAGTCTTAAGAACTGTCCGCATCAAAAGTGTCCACATCTGGCAGAAACATGTCGTCATAGGCCACATTCTGGAACACCTTATTTAGCAATGTGGTGTAGGAAATAGAGAACGCTTTTATCAGACCTGGTAGTAGATCATTCCAGAACTCCAGCCAGTTCTCGTTGAATATCCGGTTGAATATGACGGTTCCGTCAGTGTTCTCCCTGTAAATGTCATCGCGCCAGCTGATCCAGCTGGTAATTGGATGAATTTTCTAAGAAGGACTCGCTTCTTGGCGCTGTTTACTCACCGATCCAAGTCGATACTGGGCACCAAACTGTAGATCTTTAGGTAACGCTTGTTGTTCCTGTACTCCTCGAACACCTTGAACACCAGGGTGAGACTGACGTTGTGGAAGTCGGACTGCATCCTGCCGGTGCCATTGATCGCAAACAGCATAAACCTGCCCTCCTCGTAATAGGTGGCTTCATGATGGATTCGGGGAAAGTGAGCCCTCAGCACGATCTGCTTCTGGTTGGGCTGCCGCAGGAAACCCTCCACTTGGGTAACTGTGGCGTTGTTCATGCCGCTGGCTACATTGTCCCGCATCCTGAAGTTTAGCCAAATGGGCCCCCGGTATGGAGAGTCCAGTATGGCGCAGTCGGGAAAACTGTGCTTCTCCAGGGGCGGCATCCCAATCTCCGGAATGCCCTGAGGGTAGCGTTTGATCAGCGCATTGATGGAGCTAACAATGCATTCGGACTGCCCGAAGCGGCACTTCTTCACGTCTGCAGCTGCAAGTTTCGGGATCAGTAAGTGTCTGATTTCCGTGGAACGGAAGGACTCCCCTACGCACGTAGGTCAGCTCCAAAGGCTACATGGAGTGTAGATAAATGGAAGCACAGCCAGGTCAGCGCATACAGCCGGTTCATTTTGCTGATGAGCTTCGACTGACTTTAAACTCGTAAACACTTTAGTCACGATACAATTAAAATTAAAATCAATATATACTAGAAACCTGCCTCAGAAGAGCTTTCCAA
>VNJS01015004.1:0-70213 GCA_008042575.1 Drosophila watanabei
TCGCTCGATCTCAGTCCCAATTCACGATGTCAGCACATCTTAACTCGCTTGCCCTTTCAGTGCGTTCCGTCAATTCACCAGCCAATTAACATTAAACTAACAGATCTATATGTGCGCTGTACATATAGATCCACATATATGGAGGTGGTGGTCACACGACATGTAGTCGCTTCTACAGCTTTGGCACTCACATGAGCCGAGTTCGACATGAAGTCACACATGGAGAGAGACTGACTGACAGAAGCCATACATGTAGAGCTCAACATGGCACACTTCCACCTCGCTAACGAATGAAGAGGTATAATTAACTTATTTAAATGAACAATACGTATATTTCGCTTATTGATTTTAGCTCGGCCCGTGGATGCGATAGGGGAGTAGCCCTCTTTAATTGAGAGGGTGGTTCTTCACGGGCACTGCTGATATATATATACAACGATTCGTGTATACAGTATCTATATACGAGCCTCAACTTAATCGTATAACAATAACCGCCGGCGACAATAATATTTCGTGTTTATTATCATTTGCCTCCGGGCTTGTTTACTAAATATTTCCACGCGAATGAGAGGTAATGGAGGATCATTTGGGTTAAACTCTACTGAGGTTTTAATGGAGGGTATAGGTTAACGTATATAGACGAACATCCCACCAAGTGGAGTAAATTTCTAGATAAAAGCATAACTACGTTGTGCAAATAAATACAAAATATGTAATACTAATTACGAAAAAGGAGGACAGGAAGGAAGGGGTTGGGAACTAGATAAAGTCTTCAATATGTCATGGATAGGAGCTAACCCAGATAACGAACCATATCTCGGCCGGTGCAAACCAAAGTCCTCAAACAGTAATTGACTTTGGAGGGGTTCCCGTTGTCTTATTACTTCTGAGTCATTAGCTAATTTCACTGAATCAGAGCCATTTCTTGGCAAATTTCTTTTAAATTTTCCTCTTAGTTAATTTCCCCCAATTTTGTTGTTAACCAAAGGTTATATTCTTTATCTTGATGCAGAAAAAACATTTAAATTAAATAAAAGCAATTTTGCATGCTGATAAAACTGAGCTATAAATCCCAGAGCGCCATATCTCAAGGGTACGCAGTTCCCAACACGCGCAGACATTGTACTTGCCAGCTGATAAAATTCATAAAACATGCGAAAATTAAATTAGGGAGTGGACATTAAAAGTACATAGTGGTTACAGTTACTGGCAGTTTTTCATTAAGAGAACATGCTAAATAAATACTATAACAATAATATTAAGAAAAGCCATTTCACAGAACTGAGCCGTGATCTTGTTACTTTTCTCGGAAAAATAAATCATGTAGAAATAATGAAATTGTTTGATTTAGCATTACTTGGAAGTTCCAGTTATTTATAGTCTTAACCTTAGGTTTTCTTGTTTATAACCGTTGAAAATTATGACAATAAGCATGAAATTTACCAAAGAAATAATACTATTTCATGAAATATCATCAGGGTTAGTTTAATTTTACCTTATTCTTAATTTTTTAGTGGAATTAAAATCCCTTTATAAGTAAATAATCCCTGGTAAGCTTTCCAACAAAATTGTCTTATGCACTCTCACACTCGTACTCAAATATTAAATAAGAAATCGAATCTTATCTTAAATCAACGCCCACCCGAAAAAAGCGCTGCCTTCAGCGATTGTGGAAATATTGTGATTCACCACCCGGCGGGCGTTGAGTCGCATTCTGCCGGGCTTTACGTAAAAAGATTGCCCGGAATGGGCCCGATAAGACATTCCCGGCATGGCATGACAATATTATTACCACGATTCCACACTGAATGCGAGTGGTGATGGGCTCTTTCCACAAACAAGTTGCACCTATGCTATATGTACATATTGGGGACACACAAACCAGGGCCAGTCATGACCACAGCACAGGAGTGTCAGAGGAGAGGTGACAATAGATCGATTACCGAGTGCATAGGGTGTAAAATCAAGGTGGAAAGAGTGTTTTTATAGGGTTGTACTTCCTCTGGTTTGGTGGGGTTTTTATAATGGAGTCTAGTTTTTTGGTTATTGATAGTACTATTAGCTTGTTTTATTGGGCTGAACAGCTCTTTTCTTCATGATTTATAGAGGCGCGCCATATAGTCCACAAAATTCATAAAATGTTATTACAATCTATAGTTTCATAGTTCTAGAATTACCTAAATGGATGTACCTTCGTTATAAT
Organism: Drosophila watanabei; assembly: GCA_008042575.1. NCBI lineage: Eukaryota > Metazoa > Arthropoda > Insecta > Diptera > Drosophilidae > Drosophila > Drosophila watanabei. Next base: position 2,204 of record VNJS01015004.1, read on the forward strand.
GATCTTTCTAATACATTTTGGGACATTTTAGGTGAAACTAGAAATTCCAATTACATTTTAAATACATAATATGTTTAAAAAATGTCATTAAAACCGTATTTTAGTTCCAATTTAAGTTAACAACCATTTTTACACTATATTCATAAATTTAAATTTAACGACTTTCGAAGTCAACCATGATGACCTTTCGAAATCAGCCAATTGGCCAGCACTTGTGGCGCGTGAAGTGTTGCCATTGGCAACAAAAACAAATTTAGGGCGACGAAAAGGGAAAGCGGGGAGGAAATGCGGCGAGGAAAACACTGCAGTGGAACAGCTGAGGGCGGCTGACCCAGAAAACGGGAAAATCTTAGGCAAAAGAGCGGGGAAACTGCGGCGAATTCGGCGAAAACGCCGAAGGGTGTGCAAGCGGCAACAACAATTGCGGCGAATCTCCACAGCTGACGCACTCTGCCTCTCCCTCTCCCGCTCACACACACGAACCCACACCTCGAAAAATCAATGATCCGCCGGCCGCGAGAGCGAGAGAGGGAGAGAGGGAACAAAACCACATTTTCGGCTAATTAAATGTTTTTTCTGCTTATTTTGGCTGCTTTTGCAGGTGCTTCTTTCTGCGAAAGCTCCTCACCTTGGCCTCGGCGGCGGCGGCGTTGGCGTTGCAGCGACGCGTGCGGATTTCCGTGTAGGCGGGCGCCGAAAATTTCCTCTGATTGAGGAAGGGCTCCTCCCCGAGGGGTTCCTCCGCGTGATCCGGGTTTATCCCCCCATTGGGGCTTCCGTTTCCATTCGCCAGCTTTCCATTCACCCCGTTCGTGGTCGCATAGCTCTCCTCGAACACCGTCCCAGAGTCGCCGTCGAAGTTGCCCATATTGAAAATTCCGAATCCGAAAATCGAAAATCCGCGCACAACCGTTTGTTTCAAAATTTTTTTTTTTTTAATTTTATTTTTTTCTTCTTCCTACTCACAGCGCTGCCAATTTGGCACTTTTCGCGCTAGATCTGGTGGTTTTTTCCTTATTCTACATTCTACATTTTGGGGTCGAATTCTCTCTACATTCTACATTTTACAAATTTAGCTATTTACCCGCTACATTTTCAAAGTTTTTTTATTTTTAACAGCGCTGCCAATTTGGCTCTTTTCGCGCTGGATCTGGTGGTTTTTCCTTATTCTACATTTTACATTTTGACTGGCAGCACTGGTCGGTCATCGCTAAAAATGGGCAGCACTTATGCTGAGCGATTTAGTGTGCCCAGATTTCTCACTTTAGCTATTTTCCCACTAGATCTAGCGATTTTCAATACAGAAAGTGTGACCGAAATCTGGGTGATGAGAGAGAGACGATATTTGAATATATTTTTATAACGACTTTTCAAACTCTTTATGTGCTTTCGATAGCTTGTCCCTGACAAGTACCCCCCCCCCCCCAAGCAACCAACAAAAGATCACGAATCAGAAGCAGGAGCTAACTTAAGACGGCTTTTTTAACATTTTAAAAAGGTAAAAGAACATTTTGTGTGTTTTTCGGATTGGTTTAATGTTTTTAAAAATATATGTATAAGTTGTTGTTCATTTACATTTTAAATCAACCATTAAACTTTGCAAAAATTCTGGCATTTTCAAAAAATTTATTAAGTTCATTTTAAAATTTAATAATTAACATCGCGGTTAACTTAAAATGAAAATAAAGCATTAAAATGTTTGGAAAAGTCGATTAGCTTTTGTTTATTCACTTCAAATTAGAGAAACTTACTTGCTGTTGCTCGTTTTTATTTTTCACTCAATATTCATTTAGTTTTTCATTTTCCTTAATATTTATAAAATTATTTGAGATTTTTTTTTAGTTTTTTTGTAGTGTTTATTTGTTTGTTTTTAATTGAATGTAGCATATAGCTTGGAAATTAAACGTTATACGTTTGAAATAAATTGATTTTCAGTAAAAATATATACAAAATAAATCGATTTAAATCGAATGTATAAAAATTTAAGTCAAAAAATAAAATCTTGTTCGCATATTCATCAAAGATTTGTATTATTATTGTCTTTTATTGCTTAAAGGCTTGACAAGAAAGGAAGCTAACATCGGCGATGTAATAAACAAGTTTATTATTTGAAAATACGGAATGACTTGTTATCGACTATAGTAGAAAAGATAAAAATCTGAGAGCTAATAAACTTTATTCTTTTCAAATATTTCAACAATTTCGTTTTACAATCATTTAGCATTAAAGAGATTACTTCCCAATGATTGTGTCAACATAATTATGATTACTTTGTTTTCAATTTCTCAAAGCTACCGTTCACTTCGAAGCAAAACGAAGATCGGGGGTCTCCAAGTTGGTCAAATACAGTTAGTAGATAGGTAGTCCTGTACCGGCCAGGTCTCAGCGGTACATCCAAGCCATATGTCAAAGTCATAACAAATGAGTCGAAAAAAAGCTTTGTCTGTTAAAAATTATATAAAAAAGAAATTAGCAATTGTACATCGTAAGGGGTTACATGTTCTTACACACAATATTTTTAAACTGAATTATACTGAACTCATACAGTTAATTGTGAAAAATAAGCTGGTAGCCATGTAACCTCTTTGTAGAGTAAATCAAATAAACTTACACCTTTCACATGAAAACAATTCTTTTTCGCTTCCTCCATATTTTGAATATGTGAAGTAAATTGATAAAAATAGTTCTTTTCGTCCAACCAAATTTTGCAAAAGTCAGCATACTTTATATTCAATATAGTTGGCTGCCAAATTCCACGATCAAAGTAGGTAACGCTGGCGGTGAGCTTAATAAAACAGAAACAAAATATTTTAAATGGTTTTCCTCAATGTGGAGAGGTATCCATATTCGACCTGAATGCGATCTGTGGGCTCGATATCCAATAACGTAGTGAAAAAGCCGGACATTTGTAGTCCATCTTCTACCAAGGTAAACGTAGCGTTTGAAAAATCGAAAACTGCATTTATACCAGAATATCCCGAAGGCTTATTGTGGCACTCTGTAAATATTTCTTCATTCTCCAAAATGTATTCGTATTTCGCTGCCACCGAATATTTAGCCAAGCTTATCAGGATAAGGATAACAATTATTGACCCGTCGCGGCACATTTTCAAGTTTAGATTGAAACCAATAGTGGGACTGGCTGCTCTTTTATATCACCCTTTACTTGCGCGAAATTATGGTAATTAATTGTTTAGATAGAATCAGATTATTTAATGGCATGTTATTATTATCAATATGTGTGCATGTAATGGAAAATCAGATAATTCTTTATCGCTAAGTGCCTTTTTTTAAACAGTTGTTGCACATAGCAGGTATTCGCTAAATTTTTAAAGTTTTATTTGTGCTTTTGACTAAATATTCTTTGAAAGCATAAACCATATTCTAAACAATAAACTTTTCGTTTTATGTTTTTGTTGTTAAAAAACTATTCAAATTATAAAATCTGGGCACACTAAAATCAACTTCCAGTAATACCCATGATCTTGTTTTCGGCACCCAGTGCTGCCCATACAAACGTAAGGAAAATGGTTCGTGTCAAGATATCTATTTTCATTGGCCGCTAGAGGGACATTTGCAGCAATTGGACTAAGTGGCGCCCTCTCATGGAACATCTTTTAACTTTAAGTCGAAAACTTCCAAAACGTTCGAAAATCGAATTAGTTCGAACTCGTAAGCCTTCGAAATCTTAAAATTCGTTATTTTCAAATAAACAAAATATTCGATTAATTTAATATATTCTGTTCCTTTTCTATATTTTATTTCATACAGATATGTTTTTAATTATGGATTCATTCTGGAGGTCTCTTAAGGAATTTCCCTAAATATAATATGTTATATTTGCTTAACTATTTATATTGTTTAAAAATGTCTCTAATTTGCTTTTCGATTTTTACAGTAAAGTATAAAAAGTGAGATTTTGTAGACGAAATTATGGGACTTATTTGAAAATTTCTTCAATGAAAATAATTAAACGAAGCATTTATCGCTTTTGAACTATTTTTTCGAAGTAAATAAAATTAACCGGCACTACTTTGTATATTTTGTTATAAACCCCACAAGTTCATCGATAGTTCAACGCTTCATTTTCTCCTTGGAGGACTCCTGAATAATCCCTATATTGAAAAATTTCCGTATTGCCCGCACATGAATAATTTTGCTTGAAATTCAGAAAACAAGAAGAAAAGCGGAGAATATCAGCACTCGAGATATATTCAGTGTCAGATAAAAGTGCGTAAAGCGGCAATTGTAGTAAAATTCATGAGGAACGAGACAGTGCGTTGACTTTTCGCAGCACAACAAGGAGACACGTCTCGGCCAGTGGATCTGGGATTTGGGATTCCGCGGCTATCATCTCCCGTTCGCAGTCTGTGTTTTTCACTCGTCTCTTATTGCGGAAGAATTTCAACTATTTGTAAATTAATTGGGCTTGGGCGATGACACTATTCAAGGATTTTGCAGGGCACATTTTGAAAACAAAACATTGAACTCATCGCTGTTCTTTAGACTTGTGCTTCGTTTTCGTTTTCAATTTCGATTTCGTTTTGAGTTTCGATTTCATTATGCGCCGCATCTCAAAGCCCAAGTTGGGGTAAACAACAAATGGGAAAAAGGTGAAAAACAAGCATCGCAGCATTTGGGCTTCTAATTGAGTTGGAAACTCTCCGGCGGAGGATGATGAACCTCTGTCCCCTATGCAAAATGCCAACACGTTCCCCTGCTAACTCGGCACTGATCACTGCAGCGATATGCAAATGATTGCCAAATTGTCGTCGAGATGCCAGAAGCCGGAGTTCCCTCTGAGTCTGAGCCCCAAGTGGGTGCTACTGTCAGGGCTAAAGCCCTTTGAGCCAAAGGCCCAGAAAGCGGGCCAAAGCAGCCATCCAGCGATTGCCGATCGACGATGGTGGCGGCACCCTAAAAAGGTACCTTTAGGGGCAGGGGAAAATTATATACCCTTTCGGAATATTATTGATCGATTTTCGGTTAGGGAATATCTCAAAGCAAGATCTAGAAGAAATTATGAAGTTCGAAAGGGTTAAAGCTATTTTTTAGTAATATTTTTATTTTTATTGGATGCTTATATAGGTATATTATTCTTGGTAAATTTGCCTAAAAGTGTTCTTTGAAATATTATTTTGAAAATATTATTAATGATATATGTTTCTATTTTTTAGAGAATTTAATTTCCTAATTTCAAGATTACCATTTCCTTTTACTTAATATCTTTTGAAAAATGTTATGCTTCTTAAAAGCTTACCACTTTTCTGTCAAAGTATCTTAATGCTTCCTATCTCGCAGATCTGAAGGTGCAAATCGCTGGTTATATTTTTGTACTTTTGAATGCCACAAACTGTGTTGCTTGTCTACTATTTTCGGCTGCTAACTGCGATTGCGGTTGTCAAAGTGTTGCTGGTGTTGCTGATACACTGAACCAAAGAAGAGTATGTTTTACAAGATTTTTAAATACTTTTAATAGGTTTATAATTCATAAAAATAAATTGTTTAAAAGCTGCTTCTATATTGTATTTGTAATCTTATATTCTTTAAGTTGTATATTGTTTTCTGTGTACTTAATAGAGGTTCCCGCTGTTGCCAGCTTGTTTGCGGTTTTGCACTTTGACTGTTAAGCTTATCGAGTGCGGAGTTCAAGTACACTCGCAGTGGAGTCGTTTTTTGGGTTCTGACAAATATTTGGCAATTTTGTAATCAAAATGATAGATAAAATCTGATCTCTACCGAGACGGTTCTTATACCTAGAAAAGTGTGTAGAAAACTATAAACCTTTCTTTGAGGAATTGGAATTAATTCTTATACTAATTCTATTAAATCAAATATTTTTTTACTTCACTCTTCAATAGATTTTCCTCATTATGATCTTTCCTCTATATATTACCACAACATTAGCTTCATTTTCCCGTCAGTTTCTATGAGCAACCCCTCAGCTTTCAGCTACGTTTCTCCTGCCCCATCAGCAGCGCATTTGTGGCTCTTGTCCCGTTTTGCATAATTACGACTTGACGAGCTTAATAAATAAGAAAAGTTCACAAATTTCCATTGGGAGACGCAGGCGTTGCTCTAACAAGCATAAAAGCCGCATTTGCATATGCATTTTGTGCGTGAGTGGGCGGCTTTGCAGTTGTTGCGGTGCTGTTGCTGCCGATGAATCACGCGTGATATTTCGCAGTTGCAGTTGCAGTTTTCAGTTGCAAACTGGGTCTGTGAACTATTGTCTACGCCGGGTACCTTTTGCCGCCGTATTATTCTCTTATTTATCTGCCCCGCCCCCTTCCCCCTGGGGCACACCTCCTTCCTTGGAGTACAGTGGACTTTGCACTCCGCCAACGGTTTGACATTTTCATTATAAAAACTCTTTTATTTTTTCCCCGATGTGTGGACATGTTTTCTCGCTCTCACTCGATTGCCACCGGCGACGCCAAAAGCTATAGTGCACTTGGAATTTTTTTTTAAGATTTTTTTTAGATTTTAACGGGAGTTTTTTACTTGGATTTTATATAATATATTCAATTATAAAACCATGATTAATTTTTATAGTTGTTACCTTGAGAAACCATAGATGATCTTTAAAATGTCACAAAAATATTTATCTTAAATATATTTTCAAATCCAAAATAGAGTATTTTTTTATAAATATTATGAAGTGTTTAAAAATGTACCTTTTAAATGTCTCGATGGTTTTATATTAAGAAAGTTAAACAACATTTAAAAAGTATTTTTCCTATAGTAATCATTTGATTATCTCTTCATATTATCAAAGTACAAACAATTAAAGAGAGGTCACATTAAACATGAATTTCCTAAATTTATCTAATATATATAAATATTATAATTTTGTTATACTTTTTTTTTGGTGTACTCTCAAGGGGGTCCGAGGGTACGAAAGGGCGTGGTCTGCCATGGCAGTCACTCAAGCGATTTTCAATGCGTTGACAGTTCAGGTTGTCAATCGTTTTGTGTTGTCTAGTGTAGGTGTTACAACTGTTGACTTGACTTGACTCTGTGCCTTGTGATTAAGCTGTGAAGTGCAATTGAAGGCATTTCAATTGTCGATTGTCAAGACACCAAAAACATTAGCATAGCACTGAAATGGTTCACGGGAATGCGTAGAACTGTCAGGGGAGACATTGCAGAGTGGCAAAACAAACAAGGGGTCGTGACTTTATTATTCAAATAATGTTGTGTTACTAACATTATTATAAATCAGGGATTCTTTGTACACATTTATGTATAATGTTCTTATCTCATATAAATAGAAAATCGAAACAAAGGCTGGGACTTAATAAAAAGCAATAAAAACCTTGAAGAAGATTATATAGTAAATAAACCCTTCCTCTTGCTTTTATATATAAATTTATACAAAATCTTTTTAATATTTATATATATTTATTTCAAAGAACTTTTTCCCCAAACTTTATAGATATTCCCCTGTTTACTGACTGCTTTTACCACAGTTTAATCGCTAAAATGTAACTTACAAATTCCCCAAGACTAGTTACTGGCCACAAATCGCCGCCTAAACAACAGCAGGCAGCAAACATTGGCCAAAATAGCGCCGAGGAAAATGTCTAACACCAAATTTCAATTATCGCAATGGCAAATGGAAGCCGGGGAGGAACACCCCACGACCCCGATGAGCAACCAGGGATAAAGGCGGGCGGGCAACTTGAACAAGTGTCTCAGATTCAGACTCAGCCACGAGTGGCTTCTTTGCCAGCTGGAAAAAAATGCAAATTCGATCGGCGAGCCACGTCCGTTAAAGTGATTTTCACATGGGCAATTAATGTTTCAATAAACGATATTCTAGCAACAGCGAATTTGTAGCAACAGCAACTGTTGCTGCCGCCGTTTCATGTTGCATTCAGCAACACCGAAAAAACCCCACGCCGGGTGTGTGTGGTGTGGAAAATGTTATGGAAATTGGCTTTTTATGTTTATGAAAACGGCCGCTGAACTGCTGCAGGAGCTCGGATTCCCATTTCCATTCCGAATCCGATTTCGACTTCAGTTAATTACTGCCATTTTCCATCGTATTTATGCTCACGCCTCGCTCACGTTTTGGCCATCAGCGAACATCGCGAACGCGTGCAGTGCGTGAAAATGTTTGCTAATTGCCCGTCTTATGGCCAATTCCACTAAATTTGTGGGCGGCGGAGCATATTGGAGTGTTGTTGCTGGAAAATCGAACACAAATTATGTTATTGTTTCACTAAAATCTTGTTTTTGCCAAAGATCCCCTCCAGCAGCAGGCGGGCTTTGTGTTTTCTGGGGAAGTGTGAATGGCTTTTCCTTGGAAGGTATTTTTGTAATGAATGAAAGATGAGAACGATAAGTGCTTAGATTGTGTAAGTGTTCTTTGTTTGATTTTGTAATTAAAGATACTATTTTAAGATGCAAAGATCAAAGGGAAATAATAACCTAAGGAGCTGAGTTTCCAGAGTGCAATTTACTTTTGTTAGTCAGGATGAAATGTGGAAAATCAGATAGAAGCTCTTCGAAAGCAGTCATTTATATTAATGATTTTTATATTGAATATCTAATCATTACCATTATCCTCCTTTCCATAATTTCTCTTACCTCCTTCACTTGTGAGAACTTTATTTGGCAACTGGCACCTTGTGACCATGGGAAGATGCCCACATTCCGGCGGCAACCCAATTTTCGCGGCTGGAAAAACCATATGCACCGGCACCGCCAAGAGCAACAGCAGCAGCAGCAGCAGCAGCGGCAGTTTTCCACCACAATTAAGCTGTCTGCCCTTCCGAAGGCAACCTGTGGTGATGCCGGCAAGGCTGCCGAAAAAAAAGGCAGCCCCCCAATCTATGACTATTTTATATGGCTCGTCGGCCGGCACATTCCACCAGCTCGGCGTTCCACCGATCTCCAGCAGCAGCCGCAGCTTTTGGCTCTTGGCTGCCACATGCAAATCTGTAATCCCTTTTTTTTTGTGGGCCACAAACCGGCACTTAGGCTGGCTTTGATTTGAAGTTCGTGTCCCTATGCGAACTCTGGCAAGAGACTGACAAACTGACTGGCTAACACCTTGGTCGTTTCCCATTCCCCTTAGTGATGCACAGGGAGAAAAAGCTCTTCCTTTTGACATTTCAAACTTAGTGAAATTCGTTTTAAATTAATAAATTTTTATAGTTATGTTTCTACAGGGACTATTTAATTTTTTCCTTTTAAATTTCACACTTTTTCAATGATTGAATTTTGTTCTATATTTCATTAGGCTTTATTTGAATTTTAGATATATATTTTTATATTTATTTAATATATTTTTTTATTATATTTTGTATTTCTCTCTGCTGATCCCTCGGCTTGAGTGAGTGATTACAGTTGCTTGGTGGACGGTCGCCCCAACAGGTTACCCATGGGAAATCTTACAAGAGTCGGGGAGAGGAGCCCAATTACCTGTGTACAGGTCCAGGTTCCTCCTGCTGCTGCTGCTGCCGCTGCTGATTTTGATTTTGAAATTTGAACTTGGGGCTAAAGGTAAAAATTGTTTGTCGAGTAATTGCCGCATAACGAGCTGCAGTCGAAGTGGAAGGCAGCTCTGGAGGTGGGTTTTTTTTTCATTGCAAATGTCGAGAGACGAGCCTGCGGGCGAAAACAAAGAATCGGGTTGGCGTTGCACTTTGCTCTGGCTCCGGTTGTTGCACTGGCACTGGGAGAAAATAAGCTTCACTTTGGGGATTTTTGAATAAAAATACCAGCTATAAGATAAGCTTAAGAAGCTGATATAAGATATCTGACTAGCTCCTTCGGACATAGCTAGTACTGTCATTAGTATCAGCTTTAATATTTCCGGATTATGCCTATATCTCATTAGGAATTGTAATGCACTGCATAGGATTTCCCTTCAAAAACCAAACAATTTTTTCTTTAATGAAAAAGGTTTAATAAAAACGTTTTGTTTAAGAATATAATTTATTATTATTTAAAAAATACTTCCAGCTAAATACAACTCTGGTTCCAATAGCAAATATTATTATGTTAATTACATATTCCTTCCAGTGCCCTTGGCTGTTGCAACTGTTGTGCTGCCCACAACCTTACGTGGCCAGGAGTGCGTTAGAATGGACCAAGTGGTCCACCTCTTGAGAGGTGAACTCCGCTCCGGTTTGGTTTCGTTTTAGCAGCACAAAACCAACGCCCCAGCCGAAGTCGTGCAAATACCAGAAACTGCAAACTGCAAAACAGCAAAACTGCAAAGCTGCGGCAAAGCCAGCGAATGATAGCCAGCGTCAGGTGCATTTCCATCAGCGATAATGCCATGTTGCGGTGTTGTTGCTGTGGCATCGATTGCGGAAAACTTGCAACAGGCTGCGGCTGCAGCAGCAGCAAGTATCGCAGTTGCCAGATCACCGAGAGAGCTGGGGCCAACAATTGTCTGAAATTTTCGTTTTCCACTCCGACTCCCAGCTCCGACTCCGATTCCGATTCAGACTGTGTGAGGCATATTATTTGCACTTTATTATCACGTTAGCCAAATGAGCGAAACGTGCAGATCACCGGGGATTGTGCTGGTAGTGGTGGCGGTGGCTGTGCGGGAAGCACACTCCACCTTTGACCTTTCCAGGTGGGTGATAGATAGACCAGGGCTACCTTACCTTACCTTAACTTACTTTAGCCTGTCTCTGGCTGGGTCCACTCTAATAAAGAGAATGGAGGCGGAGGTGCTGCCACGTGGGCGTGGCTGCGGCGAGGGCGTGTGCCATAATATATCCAAAAAGCATGAAAACATTTGGCAACTGGAAAACGGAATCTGGTTATCTGGCCAAATCTCTTCGAGGCATTTCACATTAGTCTACGTTTCCACCTGGCCAGCAGCAGCAGCAGCAGCAGCAGTAGGAGCAGGAGCAGGAGCAGCGGCGAACTTTTGGTTTTCATTAATGCCGGTCAGTCATTTATTACAGCTTCGATTTCATTTTGGCCATTTGGCATATAAATTACAATTATTTGGGTTACGAGGGTCATGTGGGGGCCCAACTAATCGGTTTCCTAAGCTGCAAATAAATAGCCGCAAGATGGGAAGTTATCTAATCATTATTTCACTTAAGGCTTATAAATAATAATTGCTATTTTTATAAGCCTCCATTGAGTCATGTTAAATTAAAGCTAATTTACTCATTAAAATATAATTAAGTGAAATAAAAACTACCTCCTCTTTACCATTTATTTTTTGCTTGCTTATCGTTACACAATTTCCCACAGTATGCACATGGCTAGGGGATTCCCTGAGAGTCAGCTGTTACCTCCCTACCCACTGATACAAATTTTCCCGCCCACCCAACTGGGGCTTTCCACGCCCGCCGTCAGCTGTTGCTGTTGCTGTTCACACGGCCACATTCACATTTTTCCACTATACAGCCGGCGAGCTACATTCCCTCACGCATTTGGGATTTTTGCCATCAATCATTATATTTGTCCCTGAAATCAAACGCAAAAAGCATCCTGTTGAACCGGCAATCAGGAAAAGGACGAAGGCAGCGCACATCCGGTTCAACATTCCAAAGAGCAGGACAGAGCGAGTGTTTAGAGCGGGATGCGAGAGCACGAGAGCATTGAGTGAGAGTGAAAGTAAGGTCAGGGCGAAATAATATGCGAGGATTCTTCAAATGCAAGAGTCCTTGAGTCACAAAGAGAAAAATAACAGGAATGTAGGTTGAGTAAGGGAAATGGACTTTGAAATACTCTGTGAATATTTTAGTATATTTTAAAAGTAACAAAGAAAATTCTATGCATTGGTAAGCATCTGCAGGATACAGGAAGTCTTCCAGAGAGCAACTTAATCCTTATTAATACTTGCAAGATCAACTGTATATTTTGTATGTATAAATTACAATTTTTAATAATAATAACTAAGAGTACAAATAATATACTCTCACTCTCTCTCATCACAGGGTACAACCAGGACATGAGAGAGCAAAAGAGAGACATCGCGCAGCTGCTGTTGTTATGGCAACTAAGGGTTGATACACTCTCCAACTCGCTCAGCGGCAGTCTCTCCTTCGCCGCTATATCATCCCCTAGGACACATCCTGATTCCGCTGTTCGCCTGGTCGACGAAGGCGCCAAAATTCAACATTTTCACTTGTATGCGTGGCTCGCTAAATTTTTAAATCGAAATAAAAGGGGAATGGGTGTGCTGGCGGCTGAAGGACATGCCCGATGAGTGGTGGATTCGGAGTTGCTCACTTGAGCTGCAGCCTCCCTCGACTCACTCCCCGGAAAGTGACTCCTTGGGATAATCCTATTTGCGGCGTTTTTTCTCGTACTTGTTGTGTGTTTTTTTTTGCTGCAGTGCCTTGTAGCTTGAACAAATGTTAGCCGGGATTTAAATTTCATATATTTTTTATATGCGTGGGAGAGAGAAGATTGGCTCAAGTGCACGACATAGCGTAGATTTTACTTCTCAAATGTAATGGGCGAGCAGAAATCGCCGCAGCGTGCAAATAGTCCGATGTGCCGCCCAGCTCACCACCCCCTGTTCGAGCGACCTTGTGCCACGGCCACCGCACACAGACGCAGCACACATCACATTATCACAGCGACACGCATTTTAGGCTAACAGGCAACCAAAGCGGCCAACAGCATCACGCGTACTAAACTAGCGCCGGATTCTGTTGGGCATCCTGGAGGATGGAGGATGCGAACCTCCCCGAAATACCAAATTGCCACACTAACCACCCGGTGTCCTCCGAAAAAATGTGTACACACACTTTCTCTATACGCACACGCGCGAATATTCAACTAATGCTCCCAGAATATGGGGGGTCCTGTGGAGTCGGAGAGCACACACACAGACACGCAGCAGGGATGCGAGTTGCGGATGGTGTAGAAAGCGAAGCAGAGCCGCAGAATTTCCCAGGAGGCGAACGCGCGTGTTCCCGATTTTCATAGATTTAGAAGGGGAGCAAGGGAGTCGGCAGAAGGATACCACTTGAATGGGTTCTTAATTAAAATTGAACTTTATAATATATTTACGATGCTTTTCTTAGTCTTTAAGGTTTGACCGAGGCTCACAGTGAGAGCAAGGATAACACCTCTTACCATTGAAATTATTTATAAGTCTTAAATTGTCAAAAGTATTTACTATACTTTGATTTATTGATTAGCTTAAAGGATATTTATTTAAAAATTAAAATTAATTTCAGTTTATTCCCCAAATAAAATAATATTTACTTTAAAGGTAAATTAAATAGTATTTTTGCAAAGAAAATTCTTAAATCTTTAAAAATGGGGACGTAGTGTTCAATATTCTTTAACAATAAATAAAGCTTAATTATTTTCAATTTAACAACAAAATTGAGCTTAATTATTTTAAATATTACAATAATATTAATATGTTAAAGTAAAATATAAATAAAGATTTTAGTAATTAATTGTCCCGAAATGTAGCATGATGTTTATTCATACATTTTATAGATTTTAAAAGAATAATAATTTAAGTTAAATTGAATATGAATATGAATCCCTTCCATGTTGAGTAACTTCCCAAGTCGCATCCTTATCAAAAGTACCATCACTCCCCGCCTAATCCCCCTCCATTCCAGGGTACTTTCTGCGATGTGGAACCTACAGCTGTCAAAATTTCTGCTTGGTGGGTGGACGTGTGACATTCATTGCAAATGTCTGAGCGGGAGGGGCTCACTTTCACCGACACAGAGCCAGAGTGGAGAGCCAGTGCATCTCCGACTCCGGCTCCGGCTCCGACTCCGCTGGCCAACTATCGGCTAACGGGCACCCAGGAAGCACCCGGAGTTCCTGCTCCCACTTTCCAGGTACTATTCCGGGTATTCCTTCCCGCTGCGGCGTCACGCGCTTTCCGCTGTGCGCATCGATTTTCACACGCCTCTTGGGAAATGATAAGAATGCCAAAAGTTCCAGGCAAGCATAAGCGTGCGCAGTTGGATGCTGCCAGCTCTGGTATCCCTTGGTATCCCCCAGCATCCTTGGCATCCCGATGTTGGGGCAGGTTATGACGGAGGGCTCAGCGCCTGTTCCCGGCATGCTGAACACCATCGATCGATGGAATTTTCTTTATACTACATACGTCCTGTGATAAGAGTGCGTGGGAAAAGCAGCCAAGGTCGCGCCGGTGGGTGTGTATACTGTACATGCGTTGGGTATATGTACATACACATTATACAGTGAAAAAAGAGCTTTGGGCTGATAAGGAGGTGATAAGGTGGAGTGCCACTTGAGATATGATAGGGCCTGCACTCAAGAATAGAGATTAAACAACAAGTAGCGTGAAATGTTTATTATTGCTTATTTAGGGTATTTTATATTAGTTAAACAAGAACTTAATAACATAGTTTTATAATAAATGCAATAAGCAAGATTCTTTTTAATGTGGATTTTTAGCTATGAATATTATTAATATGGTAGCTTTCTTTTTTATCCCAAAATTAAATTTTGCATTTATTGTTTCCCAAAAAAAAAACTCAAGAAATAAACAAAGCATTCATCTCCATCTAGAGAGCACTTTCCTTGGGGATCTCTCTCCTGCTGTCTGGATGAACCTGATATGCCTGCGCTTATGACATTAAATCCGTTACAAACTCGTGAACTGTCTGGACTGGTGGAACTTGTGCTGCCGGAAAATAGATTCCAGGCAACCTGGCCAGAGTTCGTGACATGGCATCAACAGTTTGTCATTAAACATTTCGACAATAATTTGCTTTGTGCTCGCATTTATATATAAACTCAGTTTATTCCTTTGATTTGACTTCCCGAATTGTAACAGTAGACGACGTCGACCTGGACGCGGTCTAAAAATTGTTATGGCAGGTAATTTACATAAAAGATAAGTGGGTCCATGCCCGGGCACTGCACAATTATTATGGGACCTGTCTATTGTGCCCAGATAGTTGTCGGGGGAAACTCAGATACAAATTCAGAGGCCCCAACCACGATCTTTCTCCATGCTTTTGTTATTGCCAACAAATATGCGCTGCCTTTGTAATATTATATACTTTTTTACTTTTTTCTCAAGAGCCGAGAATGCTCTTGGTGACTTCCTAAAGGCATTAAAGGTATCAAGACTTGTCGCTGTACGTTTTTGTTATGCAAATACTGTTCAGGTTGCGTATACGACGTGTGTAGCCATAAGGCGGGCAAAGTGTGAAAAGGTGATGGGAAATGGGGAATATATAGAGAGATATTTGTTGGGGGAATATTTTTACTGGGTTGGAGATGTACTTAGATTGGATTTGTACTCTTGGAATAAAATTCAATTTATTTATTGTAAGTTTAAGAAATATTTAAATAAGGAAAATGTTAATTTACCCTCAAGAATAGTTATATGTATGTTTAATCTTAATTAAAATATTAAATTAATATTTGTCACTGTTTAAGATCCTATATTTTCTATATTATTCACACAGAACGATACTTTTATCCCTAGTGTGAACTCTAAACGCCAAAGGTCCCTTAGTTTTTTGTTTTTATTTTTATTTTCCAGACAATAACCTGGCAGCCCTGACCCGCTTAGTTAGCGTTATCGACATCGTCGCTCCTTCGCTCGTCGTTTTGCCAATAAAACAAATTAAAGCCAGCAATTGACGGCGGTTAGGACCTGAAGCTACTTGCCTTGAAAAGCGGCGGTTACAATGGATTTCTTGGATTTCTGGCCGATACCGCCGAGCCGCTCGCCTGACTCCGACTCCAGCTCCGACTAAGAGCCTTATCAGGCGCCCAAAATCGATGGCGCGACCATTTGGCAATAATATTTTGCAGTACTTAGTAACCGCAATTGTTCGCCTGCAGTTGCATTTACCGCATTTCCAGTTGCATTTGCATTCTGCGTCCGCCTGCCTGACAGTGAATAATTTGCCATTTGCCTTCGATTCTGCGTTCCGTTTGCCGCGTTTAATTCGGCCTAATGACTTGGAAAAGCGCAAAGTTGAGCCCTTGGCGGCAGTCAAAGTTAAACAAAGCCAAAAAAAAGGAGTTGGGGATTGAAAATCACCTAATGAGGTAATGGGGGAAAAACAAACTTACATAATTGGAGGCTAAATGTTGCCTTAGGAAATGTAAATAAAGGAATGTAATATATTTTTAAGTAAATTATAAATATACAAAATTTAGAGTTTAGATGCTTCATTTTCAGGAAATTTCCTTCAAGATATACTTTTTATTTAAAAGCAATTCCAAGTCACCTTCATCTGGGTCATTCCACCATACGCTCCACTTTCGCTTTCGCTGAAGAAACTCTTCAGAAAATTCCAAGAAATGGTTTGACAATGCAGACACTTACCTTATCACCTGAGGCTTTCAGACAGATTTCAAAGGAACTCGATTTACATGGCGTATTAATGACTTCTTTGTAAGTCGAGTGGCGGTTCTTTTGGGGATAAGGTCAGCCTTACAGATGGCTTACAGAACCCAGATCACGTAGTCCCCTATGGATGCAGTTTTCCCTTAAGCAGATGAGCGGAGAAGAAGAACTTTCGACAGCTCTGCCCCCCGTGGCGATGATTTCATCAGTTTCATCAGCCAAAAAATATGCAAATGGATCGATCGCATGCATAGTAAGCGGCGCGGTTGGCAATTGAAAGCTATTATCGATGCGGCTAAAAATAATGCAAATCGAGTCGGACGATCCGTAGATCATGCGATGCGATGCGATGTGGTGCCATGCGATCCAGTCCCGGGAAGAGTCATTGTGCCGCGAACTATTGCAGTACAAACGCTTGAGCTTAACCCTGCCCAGCGGCTTAACCCCCCAATGCCCTGAGCTGTCGCAGAGTGCAATGCTCCAAGCCAGGGTCCAGTTCAAAATCCAATTTCAGGTACAGCTTTTCTGTGAAGATTTGTCACACAAATAAAAATTTTTTAAAAAATTTTAATAATATGTAGAAAAAGTTTGTGGTTAGAAAAATGTAACATGAATACAAGATAATAGATTTTTAGGATATAAAAATTAATAAAGAACCTATTTTTTATATAATATCGACACTTTTACATAATTTGTTCAAGATTGCTGACTTTTTCTTTACATAAAGCACAAATAAAAAAGATTAAAAAGTATAATAATATTTTCAATGCTTAAATTTTAATACGAATCGTTTTAGAAATTTATTTATTTTCTTTAAAAATTTCATCTAAAAGTATAAGCCTCGATTTGTAGTAGTAGCTTTTTGGATAGATTTTTCGAAAATTCCTGAGTTATTACTTTCACAAACAAGTGTTCTAAATTTAATATTATTTTTTATTTATCAAAGTATATACTCCAAAAATTCCAAATAAAATTTCCTATAATTTCTTTCCATGATATGTTTGTTTAAAATTCAATTCAATTATTGCGATTTTTTTACATCTCAAAACATTTTTTATTTATTGTGTAGCACCCTTGAACTTGTCGTGAACTCTGCGGGTGTATTCTATCCAATTTTTTAGGGGGCTGGGGCCTAATTTATGCCGCTTCTAGATATTCTAAAATCAAGTCGCGTAATCAATGCATTCGTCTGCCTGCAGACTTGTCCCAGTGCCGCTCCGAAATGTGTGTCATATATGCATGAGATTTTTGGCGCCTGATTTCTGGCATACGAAATCTAGATTTCAATGCAAATCCTAATGCAGAGATCTCGAAAGGTGCCAGCAAGTCGGCGAAATTCCTTTAATGCGCCACAGATCACATCGAGTTTGACTGCGGTTCAACGCTTGACATTGACATGTGCCAAGGTTCGATCAATATAAATTCAATATAAATACACTGAACTTAAAAATATTTGAAAGTATAAAAAAAAACACAACTTAATTTTTCAATGAGTTATGTGAAAATGAAAATGTATCTCACGAATATATGGTTATTATACCAATGAATTAATAACTATTTTTGAAAAGGGGTTTTTTAATAACAGTGAAGTCATGAAGTTAAGTTCCTTTTTGAGGGAAATACTATTTAAATTTCCTGCATTTTCCTGCAGTGGGAACCCAGAGATTCTGGTAGCTTCCCTCCTGTTTTTGAATCTCTAGCAAATGGCCCGCGTTTGGCGCCATACGGGCGCAGCATGCAAAAAATATCCTCTGTTTGGGTTGATTTCTCGCATTGAGGTGTTTTGTTGGCCAACGCCAAACATGTGCTGGCCACATGCCCCGTTTCAGTCCCATTCCCATTGCAAATCTCAAGCCTGTCCAGGCGTAGGTGTGAACTGTTTGAGGAGCTGACTAGCAGCGTTATCTACACAAAGAAAAACATATGACAAATTCTCTGTCTTGAGTTGGAAAAATTTAAAATAAAGATCAGTTAAAGAAATCAGTAATATAAAATATTTTGAAGAAATATTTGTTGATTTTACTGAATATTTCAGGTATTAAAGAGGCTACTTATAATGTTTACAATTAATCTAAAATGCTTTTTAACTATTTACAAGTATTACTACAAAAGCCTTAGCTTGTAATTAATAATCCATTATACATTTTCAGGAAAATTTCTTCATTAAATTCAGTAATATATCTTCCTGTGCACAATTAAAGGATACGATAATTGGCCAACAGTTTGTTGTTCCCTTGAAGTTTCACGTTCGGTTCCCTCTCACCTCGATGCTACCTTCGACTTCACTGGGCTCACCGCTTTCCCAGGAGGGAGTTCTCCTGGGTCTCGCTGCGCCTCACACATGGCGGAACTCCAACAGCGGAGCTGGAAAAACAAACAGGACTGGCAAACAGGACACATATGTGACCAGACGACTACCAGTCTGGCTCGTACCAGAGCACGTACTATGCGTAGGTGCGAGTCCTTGAATTTCCAATAACATTCCCATTCCCATACCCGTGTCCCGTTCCCATGCCCATTCCCACATCCTTGTTGTGCCACATGATGACGGTCCGTGTGCTTTTCCCGTAGCGCCAGGCGTGTCCAAATGTTTTGTTCAGGGATTCCTCAAGGCAATAGATCTCAGGACACATTACGAAAATGAGACGGCGCTCGCAAACTGAAAAAAAGGAAGAAAAACACGAGCCAAAGTTACATATGCTGGAAACTATAGAGAGAAGAATTTCCATCCCGGCCGTAAAGGGATTTCCTTGTGGGCCACGTTTTCCCACGATTTTATAACTGGTCGAGCCCATGTTCCATGTGTGATGGGAATATCGCCTGCGCCCTTGGTTTTTTGCCTCGCAGGGGAAAACTCTCGGGAACAGTCGAGAATCTGATTTTCCGGCGGACATGTGGCCAGTAGCTAAATGGCCGGAGCACTGCGGTCATTTCGAGTGGACAGGTTGTAAAGAGGGCACACCCCCGGCCGAGGCGACCCTTGACCTGCCACTGCCACTTGACTCTATGCGCCGGCGCAGGCGCAACCGCAGGTAAGCACACCGCCGACAGGTAAACATTTGCCAATATCTCACGCTGTCCGCTGACACGTGGCCGGGTCAGGTGATCATCATGGTGATTGTGATCCTGCATCCTGGATCCAGGCAAGTGTGAAACTACCGGCTACCTGTAAAAGACCATAGCGAATGGTAATGAGACAAGTCACGAGGACGAGAACGAGGTTCGACCAATCAACGCGTGGAATCAACAACTTAAAATAATGACCGGAGTTCAGTAATCTTTTTTCTTATTAATAAAATATATAATAAATAGTAATAACAAATAAATACTTTATCCATATATTTGCTAGTATTCCAAAAATATATTGTATTAATTTAAATTGACATGAGGCACACATTTTTTTTTCTATATCATTCTCAATTTTTAATATTTTAAATGCTGTTTTTTTTTTTACAAACCTCTAAGCACACACATACTCTGTTTTACTTTAGCTAAAAAACTTGACACAAAAACTATAATTTAAGCAGAGGCATTGGCCTGGCGAACACCGGCAAATGCAAAGTCCGGCGAGGAATCCACAGTTGGCGGCGCAACATTCCGGAAATGATCCGCCGACAAGCGTGTGGAGAGTATACCGACGCCCTCGATAAGACTCAGCATGGTGGCCCCAATGAGGGCACTCATGGCCATGGCTGCCATGCCTTTCCTGGCGGACAGGACGCCCCCGGTAACGGCTCCACTCACTATCGAGTTCCATGGATCCTCCTTCTGTCGCATGTACACCAGACTGCAATCCACGACGCTAAAGATGACGCCCCAAGCCGCAAAATTTCCGGCTATGCCCGGTGACTTGACCTTCACGGCCGCGATGCTTCCGGCAAACCGCCGCCCGATGCCTTGCGGCGCGTTCCGGAAGCCCTTCATGGCCTGGAAGATCCCACCACCGATGCAGCCCATGGCGAAGGCACCACCACAGTCGTCGACGATGCGCTGGGGACACGGCTCTCGGGAGTAGTCCTCCATCCTGGAGGAGGATCTCTGGCCAAAATGTAAATCAGAAAAACTGTAACTGAATTTAATACAAAGAAAGTACTTTTGCTGGGTCTATGTTTGGGTTAACTGAGGCTGAATGTGGTTTATGATACACAGATTCGAGTAAATAAATAGGAGACTTTTGAGTCACAGTTCTTAGCTTACTTGGGACCTTAAAAGTATATATTATATTCATTTTCAAGCGCATAATTACAGGTTGCAAGTTGTACTTGATTCTATTTGAATAGCCTCGAAATCCGAACAGCCACTACCATACAGCAAATAAAGCCGCACGTGGATCGGCAATCGGCAATCAGGTATGGGGACAGGGATCTCCTCCAGCTAGGCACAAAAAGGTTAAATAGCACAAATGTCGGTCCGTAGTTAAACATAAAATTTACAGCCGCAGCTGGGCGACTTTGGATGAGGATTCCGGCAGTGGGGAGTGGGGAGTGGACCGTGGGTAGGGGCATTTTCAAAGACGCAATTCCTACAAAAGGCAGACACGGTGGGAAACGGAAACAATGAGACCGATTGTCGTCGAACGATAAAAACCCAGCCAGACCGGACTCACTCCAGAAGTCCAGAGACTCAGAAGGGAAAGGGAAGCTTTATACGATTGCATGCATAATTATCACGCGAGCATAATCGGAGTTTTGAAACCGCCGCAACTGTGTTTGCTCGGGGGGTTCGTCGGACCCCGATGGGTATCTGTACCTCCGCACAACAAGGTGTCAGACAGCAGTGACAAATGAAAGTGAAACCCCGATCGAAGCTGAAGAATCGATGAAGATGAGGTTGAGGTTGAGGTTTGAGGGGCCACCTGGACACACACGTAGCGCCGGGCCATTGTCTCAGGACGACGAGACTCGCGTCAACTTGACATGTAAATCGTTAGAACGCGTTGCACTCGATTGATTGCTCTCACTCCTTGGAAACTACTGGTGTCACCTACAGATAAAGGGGCAGTTATGCCCAGAGATCATTAGTCAGGAAATCGCCCCCAGATAGAGCCTTGTATAATTTGTTATGGTAAGTACTGGGCACATTGTGTTTAGGGATTTCCAGTGAAATCTTCATTTTCCCTTCTAATTGTTGTCGCTTATAAATTATTGAGTTCGGATCGGATCGGATTGGATTGGACTCGAGTGGTGTTAATGTGGGCACATTATGCGAGTTCACTTAAAGGATTGGCAATTCCTGTGAAGGACGCGACTTGGTAAGGGGTTTCCCACGAATTCAGGAGTTGCTAGGCGGACATTTTCCTAGGAAATTACAGGCCAACTGGAAACTCCGATGGGAATTTGATTTTAAAAGAGAGAATTGGTTTTGTTTATATATCTAATGGTATATTTATTTAAAGTGGAATTAAAGCTGCAAATTTATTAAAATGTGAACGTTATTTTATTATTATACTCCATTTTTCTTTTCTCTATTTAATTTTAAATAACAAAGTCAGCACGTATCCTTCTTTTAATAAAATTAAAGCAATAATATAGTAAATAAACTCTATTGTTTATATGTAAATTATTTTCCAGGCTTTGTTTTCCCATCTGCATCTTACAATAAACTGTAAATATTCCTTAAATAACTGCATACTTCCCGTAATTACCATATAGAAATTCTGCAAAGAATCACACGGTTTGCTGGAGCCACTCCGATCTCAATCCTCCAATATATCCTTCACTGGCTCCGTTAATTCTGCAAGAGCGCCGGTGGTGCTCCTGGGCAGCTGTGACGCAACTCTCGGTATCCATATTCTCCGGCAATATGCATCTGCAAAACGTCCGATAACAAAGGAAATCAAAAACGGAACTCATTTGCAGACTCGAGACGAATCCCTGCACATGCCAAAACGCCAGCGAGGATAACAAAGCGGGGAAACAATTGCGGTTGCATTACCCCAGAAGTCCAATTCAAATTCCGACAGCATTCACAGGACACACAGCCTCCAGTCGGGCAATGAAATTCACAATTCGGAATCAAAGAGCAGGCCAGGAGGAGTCGACAAAGGATGTGGCCCAGGTAGGGCCCGGCATGCCGCCAAAAATTACAAAACGAACAAGAAGAAATGCTGAAAAATCTTGAACGGTGCACTATTGTTGTGTCCTGTGCTCTGGCTGTGATTACTCGCACTCCGATGACGATCATGAATGTGAAGACTTCCCTACACTTGGAGAAGAAGCGGGGAGAATGGGGATAAATATGTGAATTTTAAGTGATTTTTAATTGTATTTAAAATTTGAATTTAAAAGGAGTATTATAAATATTTATATAGAAATATAAATATTGAAAAGGATTAACCATTTTGCAGACCTTCAATGTTTATTTAGTTGATTTCTAATATTCAAGGTTCTTTTTAGGAGACGCATAATATCTTTTATTAAATATTGTATAATTTTATTTGTTCCTTGTTAAATAATTTTTTGTTTTCTCCATATATTTTCCAAAAATAGATTTCAATTTAATAATCCTTTCCAATTTGATTGATTTGTAATAATAATATATTTTTTATGGTGTAGTGATGATCTTCCCCTCCTTTGGCACTCGCTATTGTGCGCCCGCAGATGCAAGTCAACGTCCGAATCCGTTTTTTTGGTCCTTTTTGGCTGAGGGCAAACAGATGCACGTCTTGCCAAAAACCGAAAATAACTGAAAAGTGGAAATCAGAAAACCCAAGCCAGGACGAAGACGCGCCAAAGGAGAAGAATCCGGGGCTGAGCTGCAGCTGTCAATGCCAAGCCACCAACGCGCCACCCTCGAGTTGACAATATTTCCAGCACCGATTTGTGATTCCAGAGTCCTGAGTCCTGATTTGTGCTGCCTGCGCAGATGCAGATGCCCCGATGTCCTTTGGGTTTCCTTGGCCGCCGTCGCATTGTTGTTGGCCGTTCACCCGCCCGCCCGGTGCAATGATTTCTTCTCCTTGACGGCTTTTTGTGTTTGTGCGGGTTTTTTTTGCAGGCTGTCCGAGGAGCCTGGCTCCGAGGTCCTGTCACAAGGTGTTGGAAATGCTGTTAATAGGGGAGTTCCTTCGGCCTGACCTGGCATAACTTGGTGTGTGGCTGGGCAGGGACGAGAGATGTCCAATATATCAAGATTATTGAGGTTTCTTGAGGAAGTCTTCCTAAGGAAGTGCTCCTTTTAAGAGATTTTCTATTATTTAATGGAGAAATAGGGCATGTGACATCTGCGGCTATAAAAATGATATACAAAAAATATGTAAATAACTAAGGAACTTAAAAAAATATAATACGAAGTAAACAAATCTTTTAATTGTCTTTAAACCCTTTTCTGAATAAACATATTTTAAAAGAGGCCCTCTTCTATCTGTTTGCTGATTTTAAATGGAAGTTTACACTTCTATTTAAAAATTACCAAGTAATATTTATTATAACCTCTTTAGTAACACCTTTATATATATCCTTAACCCCTACTACAACCGGAACAACTCTCCCTTTTTTTATGGAACCCATAATCACCGCAACAGAATTAAAAATATTTACACACTTCATTTAGGAGACACGTGTAATAGGCTAAACAGAGTGTTTAGTGTGGCCGACAGGAGCCGGACACACGCGATGTCCTGTAATCAGCTTAGCCGGCGAAGGATAATGGAAAGTGGGGGCAATGATGACGACAGAACGCTGACAACAGGACTCGTAATGCCGGCACTGCATTGACAGGATAACGAAGCGTGAATAGGCACGAAACCTGCGCGAATAAAGGCCGGATCATGGAGGCTTCGAAGGGGGAATTGAAGCCGGGATCGGAGTCAAGGCAGCTGTCACAAGTGCAGGACCTGCGACAATAGAGGATATACTTTTTTTGGGGGTCTGTCTCGGCAGTCGGGGGTCGGGGGTCATTCACTGCTCGGCGAGGACAATGGGCCACAGGTAGCGATGGAACCCGCACATAATCGCCGACAGATACGGCCAGGTGATCCAACTTTTTGATTTCTTCTGGCTAAAGGACATTGATACGCCGGCATCGGCATCGGCATCGGAGTCTGGATTCCTGGAAGCAATTCCTTTCGCTGGCTTTTCAAAACATTTACTCCACTGTTCGCCCATTGTGGCCCCGGGATCTCTATTGATTGTGCAACACAGCCCGTGGCAGTCCGTGATTTTCCCTGCTTCGATTTATGGATCGCAGCTCCTTTGTGTCGTGCCAAAAAAAGAGAAAAGGAGAAGCCCAAAACAACAACAACGGGAGCTGCAGTCCCGATCCTGACCCGGGGGTAGTACAGTAATCAACAATTCATTGTCAACGAGATCACACATCGTATATCTTGGGCCATAGTTTGTTTTCTTTGGTGGCATCGGTTCTTTCTTTTCTCCCCCTCTCTTGGTTTCTACTTTTATTTTTTTGCAAAAGGTGCACCGGGTCCAGGTGAGCCCAAGATGCGAGTACTGTTAGGTTATGATGGAACCCAGGCAGGGATTTGATTTATAGAAAACACACAGACTTGAAAGCTGTAAAAACAGTTACAGGAGATCCCAAAATTGGGGGAAAGATTCTAAAATATAAATCAGATGGAAGTATAGATAGTAGAAACTATAAATGAGTTGCTTAAATTTTAAGTTATTTAAAGTGTTAATGGGATAAGATTTGAATTTTAAAAATGTGTAAGGCACAATAGATGGTAATTATTTTGGATTAAATATAAATAAAGCAGTGATTTTGGTATTTAATATCACATATTAAATTTAAACATTGTCTGTAATTTTTCCCTTTTCTATTTTTCCTTAATTTTCCTCCTTTGCGATCTCTTCCCCTCTTTCAGATCCAATTATTTTTGCACGAGTTTCGCCTTAGGCTCCTCTAGACACAATACCAAGCGAACCCTAAAGATATCCTTGTGTTCCTTGACAATAAAGACAGCTACAACAAATAGGAGAGCACAAGGTGCAAAAATGGGACGGGCCCATTGTCAGCTAAAAATCAGCAACAACAACAAGAACTGCACAAGGAAAATCGGAAAATCGCTCGATGCCGGGTAGCAGCACCTGCAGAAATCCCGAGAGAGTCGGGGAAAAGGCAAATGCAACCCCGAAAGGGTTTTCCCCACTCTACGCATGAATGAATCGAGCGGAAAACTCTCATCTCATCCGGAATCATCATCTACCTAATGCTAATGAGCGGGGTTGGCCCGCCTGGGATTTTCGCGATTACCTGTACTCCTGTACAAGTGCGGGTTTTCCGGGCGAGTGAATGGAGGAATCGTCGGGTTATCCGGCGATGTCCTGCCGGCAATTCCGCGGCGATCTCTTCGCGGTGATCATTAGGTAGGTGCCTGGATGTGTCATGGCCGTTAATTGCGCGGAATAACACACGTAATAACCGAGGTAAGCGGGATGACCCACCAGGTAGGATAGGATGTTTATAGGTATGTCCGATCCCAGGACATATAGAGAAAACCCCCAGACATTTTTCCCGTGTTTTGCTTGAGTTTTGCTGACTGCGTAATTGGATAAGCTGGGAAATTACTTTAAATCCGCCGCTGATCCACATCCGGAGCGTCGGCGAGGGAAATCCATTGCAGGGAAACACGAAATGGAAATGCGGCTGGGTTATTGGCTCGACATTTCCCACTTTGCCATCACACCCCTCTGCCATTGGCCAGGATCGCGGGGAATTGGAATTTCGCGTTGGAATTTTTTGTCACCTCTTGGGTTTATCAAAACTTTTGGGTTTACTTGCCCGATCGCTCCGATCGGCACGGTTTTTTCGCCCTCGCATTTTCCCACCGATAGCACATTCTCGCCTGGTTTTTTTTGATGGCCGGGAAATCGGAGGACTTGCTGCTTGGCAATGCGGGCTTGGCTGTTTTTCCGGGCACAAAGTCTGGGGAGTGGGAGGTGGGAAAGTTTCACGCCAGCGGTGTCGGAGGGGTAACGGAAAAGTCTGGAGGGAAGGTGGGAAAGTTGTGTGCGCGTTCGAGTCAAAGATCAGGGGAGGTGGAAAGCGAGCTGGGAGGAAAATGTTCAGATTACAGTTGGAGGTCTGAAATAACAATTTCTTTAAATATTAATTTTTGTAACTAATACTTTAATAAACATTTTATTGGGTTTGTTTTTTTAATAATATTATTATTGAGTGTTAAAAGTATTAAATAGAATTCTTAAATTTGTATTATTTATGCTATTTATTAAACTTATTTATTGCCTCCTTAGCTTCGAATTTATACTTTCATATCCTTGATTTGTTAATGCATTTAAATAAGTGCTAAAACATATTTATATCATAAATAAAATAATACAAATAATAAGCTTTTTAATTAAATTAGAAATAATTGTTAATTATAGTGAAAGTTCACATGTTTAATTTTTTAACGGTTTAACTGTTTTATGCATGATTTTATGTTAAAAATGAAGTCATAAAATGACATTGATCTGCTTTAAAAATGGCGTGGGAAAAGAAAAAGGCCAAAGGTAAGTTAACGAGAGATTAGATAGTTTTCCGCCAGCTTCTTTCTAAGAAAAATCATGATGGAAATCTGTCCCCGAGAAAGTTTCTCTCGGAAACTCCCATTTATTGCTGGCAATGAGCCACTGGAGATGGTCCATAAGTCAGTGGAAAGTGCACCCCAGAGCTGACACACTTGGTGCTTGGAATTCGGCTCATTATCAGTGCTATTTTTGGAGCACCTCTCGGCGGTGCCGATGCCAAGGTGTCAGTTTTGTCAGTCCAAGTCGCTCAAGTTCAACTCCCCCCTGAATAAGGAGCCGCGGCAGATGTACTCGAAGCACTCGATCTAAGTGCAGAAACCACCCCCGGTGGATATGCACTGAGAATAAAAAATATATATAAATTTTAAATGGAATCTAAAGAAAATGTTTGTTTATTTTAGAAAGTGAGACGGTTTAGGTTGGCTAGTTTTCTTTAGAATATATTTAGTTATTGCTTTCGCTTAAAGTAAGGAATGTAATAAGGTTCCGTTGTTATTTATCAAATGATATCTACAACTATTTTTAACGTTAAGACCTCATGTTATTTACCAAAATACTATTCCCGAGTTAAAATCTCATACTTTGAGTCCAGTAAGTCCAAATAGAATTTATAGAAAAGGTATGTATAAATGTATAGAAAAGAGTAATTGATTAAAATAAAAACTTCCCATTTCATAAAATATTGTGTGATTATTACATTCGTTTTAAGGACATATTATATTTATAGTTTTGAAATCGTGTTTATTATTAATATAGAATACATATTCGTAAAAGGGCAATTTTTTAAAGATTAAACGTTAAATAACTATTAATTTTAAGTACGTACTATTAATTTATATATTGCTTCCTACCAAGCCTTTTAAAACATTTTTTATTTCAAAATCGATATGATAATACAGAATCATCAAATATATATCTTTAGAAAGATACTATTTCCCCTAATACTTTCCACCGTGTACTCGTCCAATTTGACTCGTGCTTAAAAATAGAAAATTACTTAGGGGAGGCGCTGGAGGTAGACATAACTTGCATTCCGGACCTGCAGGAGTTATGGCAGGAGGGCTGCACTCCTCCCTACCCCCCGATGGCCCGGGAAATTGGAGGAGAGAGCGAAGAGCTGTCATAAGTTATCGGTGGATCGTCTGAGGGATCCCTTTGCCGCTGGCTGGAGGGTGCGCCTGCGCCACTCTCTTACTCCTGAGAGAGAACGAGTGCAGTGAGAGGGCAGGTAGAGAGCGGCGAGGGAAATACGCAATAGGGGTTGGGGGTAAAACTATGCCTGTTGTTGTTGCTGCTGCTGCTGCTTCGGCTGCTAGGTAGCAGCGCACACGTGTGCGTGTGTTTGGGAAGAAGAACCACCACCAAAACGGAGGCAGCGACGCCGACGACGGCCGCGGGCTCAGGGTATAAAAGAGCGTGCTCGGCGCTCGACCTGTCACAGCCAACTCAGCCCTCGTTGAGAACGCATCTACAAGATCTATAAACTCAAGCACACTCGCACTCACACTCACCGATCTACGATCTGCGAAGCCCACTCTCTCGATAAATCGATCTCGATCCGTGCCGGAAATAACTGATATCGAAAATGGCCGCCAACTACAAGAGCTGCCCGCTGAAGAAGCGCCCCATTGTCTTCGTGGAGGAGCGTCTGCCGCAAACGGAGGCCTTGGCCCTGACCAAGGACTCACTGATTGCCCAGGACCAGCCACAGGATCTCTCGCTGAAGCGTAGCCGCGAGGAGGAGGATTACCAACAGGAGCCGGAGCCCAAGCGCGACTATGTGCTCAATCTCTCCAAGACCCCGGAGAGGATTCCGGCCATCAGCTCCAGCTGCCTGCTGTCGCCGCCCGTCGAGCCCAGCCAGGATTACCAGCCCACGGACATCCACATGCGTGGACTGACAGCTGGAACCACGGGCTACACCACCAGTCTGCCTGCGGCCAATCCCTTCCAGTCCGCCTTCGTGATGGCCGCCGGCTGCAATCCGATCTCGGCTTTGTGGAGCAGCTATCAGCCCCACTTGGCCGCCTTTCCCTCGCCCGCCAGCTCCATGGCCTCGCCGCAGTCCGTGTACAGCTACCAGCAGATGACGCCGCCCTCGAGTCCCGGATCCGATCAGGAGTCTGGATCGGAGCCAGAGGATCTCTCCGTGCGCAACGACATTCCCCTGCCGGCTCTGTTCCACCTCTTCGACGAGGCTAGGTCCACGAGCAGCGGCGCCAGTGTGAGCAGCTCCTCGGGTTACTCCTCCTATGTGCCGACCTCCGCCGCCGCCACCAACACCACGGCCGGCAACCAGGCCAGTCTGGCAGCCAAGAACTACCGCTTCAAGTGCGAGGAATGCCAGAAGATGTACTCCACCTCGATGGGCCTGTCGAAGCACCGACAGTTCCACTGCCCCGCAGCGGAGTGCAACCAGGAGAAGAAGACCCATTCCTGCGAGGAGTGCGGCAAGCTGTACACCACAATTGGAGCCCTCAAGATGCACATCCGCACCCACACGCTGCCCTGCAAGTGCCCCATCTGCGGCAAGGCCTTCTCCCGTCCCTGGCTGCTCCAGGGTCACATCCGCACCCACACCGGCGAGAAGCCCTTCCAGTGCCCGGACTGCCCACGATCCTTTGCCGATCGCTCCAACCTGAGGGCCCACCAGCAGACCCATGTGGATGTGAAGAAGTACGCCTGCCAGGTGTGCCACAAGTCCTTCTCGCGGATGTCGCTCCTGAACAAACACTCCAGCTCCAACTGCACCATCACCATTGCGTAAAGGACTCTGGATATCTGGATTTCCCGCAAAAACTACATTCCGCTGGCGAAGACCAAACAGACAGACAATAACTCAAGCTAGCCTGTACTAAGTCGATTCGGTTTTGGTGCTACTATAACTCTCTCGCTATTTATTTCAGTCGTAGGTTTCCTAGTCTAAGATCGTGTATATTGCCCCATTGTCACAAGCAGCATTTGACCAAATTTACTCATTTAATTATTACCATAATTTATGTACTCTCACTACTGTTAAGCCCAACTGTTATTAAGATTATTGCTAGTTCTAAGACTATTTTTACAAAAATAAATCATAGAACACTCAAAAGAAATTTTAAAATGATTTTTATTTAATTTAAATATATTTTAAGGGATTGCATTTATAAAACAGGAACTGCAAGGCCATTAAAGCCAACTGTTTTGTTTGCTGAGTGAGCAAATTCATTATAATTCACCATTTTAGAAACTTCCAATATTTTTGTTACAATTTCTATAATATTTTCTATACCTTTAACAGGAAACATCACTTCCGTAGTTCGGGAACTCCTCTTCTCCTTATACTCTCACATTTTGTGACAATTTCCGCCAACCCTCTCTCGTCAAATAGAAATCACAACAATAGCAATATCGGATTCAAGGGGAAAACACCTTTGGCATGTGCAAACATCGAGCACCGATTTGTCATGCACTTTCCATTTTCCGGGGACTTCCTCTTAACCCGCCTCCAATAATGTTCCATAAATTCGTATCGTTCCTCGATTTGCACCTTTCGTCAATGCAAATATTTAATTAGCTGACACCGCAGACGCTTCACGTTTTCAGGATGTTTTTCGAGTTTGGTTTTGTGTCCAATCCTTTGCCTGCATATTTGCCAAAAGGATCTCGGCGCATGCGTACCAGTCTGGTGTCTCGAGTCCCGAAGGACTGCAGGTGATAAACGTAGCAACGGCTGCTTATCGAGTCCTGTCCTGATTGACACAGCAGACGGTAGTTGAGGTCCTGATTGGATTGGATTACCAGTGAAGCATGGTCGGCACCGACGAGGTTTATCTCCTGACTCTGTTGGTCCTTAAGTATTTGATTAGAGCCGTGTGGTGGTGATAAGGATTCAGGTGGGACAGGTAAAAGTCCTGTACGTGTTTAGAAGTACTAGCTGGGGCACGGACTCCTAATAGTAATAAGGCTAACTTTAATTATCAAATAAATAAATTAACAAGTTTCCTAATGATGCATGTAAAAGTAAAAATTGTATTCGAAAGGATCTCCTTTTCTATACGATTCAGACTAACTTGAAAGGCTGCAACCATTAGCGACATTTTGCTGTTAAAGCAACACCTTTTGGCCATAAATAAAACGGCCCACAAAAAACCGATTCCCAGAAGGAACCATCCTAGACA
Source organism: Drosophila watanabei (assembly GCA_008042575.1). Lineage (NCBI taxonomy): Eukaryota > Metazoa > Arthropoda > Insecta > Diptera > Drosophilidae > Drosophila > Drosophila watanabei. The sequence goes on from VNJS01015004.1 coordinate 33,154, forward strand.
AAGGCCAATCATTCCAGTTCCTCGGTAATCAGAGCGCGTCTCTTGTGCAATTGCAAAAAAAAATGAAAGAAGGAAAAAGCGAAGAAAACATGCAGTACAGATGCAACTGACGCAACAAAGAATCAGCTGTGAGGAAACACCTTGCCTTGGCAGACAATGGTCAGGATCGCTGGCTGTACCTGTCGCCCGATTGTCTGGCCGAGATTCCCTCACCCAGTGACCCAGTGACGTACTGGGCCAGCTATTCCTGTGATGTCTTCCGCCCTTTGTTTGCTGCGGCATCCTTTTTTTTGCCATTGTCCTGCGGCTAATCACTTCTTAGGCAGCCAGCCAAGAAATCGCATCAAACCAGCCATCGGAGACCACAGAAGTCAGCCGCTGGCTAAATGTAAATCGACATCGAAATCCACATTTAAAGCGAAATCCTCGGACTGGAATCGATCCCAAAGCCACCACCACTTGAGATCGGGACCTACTCCCCATTAGTCCGGCAAACGCGATAACAAATTGCAATTGACAAAGGCAAACGAGATGCGATCGATGGAAGCCACATATCCGAGAGCCACTCGAATGGGATGCGTTTCCATGCCATACAAATCGATGGCGGGCTGGAGATACAAGCTGCGGCATTTGTAATTGCCAACAAATCTGGCGGGGATTGCGAGCTGGAGAGGGATAGGGAGGGGACTCCAGGAGGAGGAGCAGGAGGAGCCAGCCAGGCAATCAGCGAGCGGCGCATGTCACATGCGGCATACAAAAACCAGCAAGAGAGGTGAGTTTTTCAAGCCGAAGTTTGTTGTACTCTGGCAGAAAAATAGAGAAAAATAAATAAAATAATTTTGTTAATGTAAATTGTTTAAAAAATACATTAATTTTTCAACGAATAATAATTATTTGTCTTGTATAAAGTAATATTTTAAGTTATCTTGTAATTTTCCGTACAACTTTCTCATATATTTGATTATTGTTGTGTTTTAAACATAGCTAACTCTCTTCTCTTCTTAAAGGAAATTTTAATCAGGTTATAGTACATATTATTTTCAATAAAATTAGAAATTCTGAAATATATTCACACTACCCTTCGAAAGGGTATTCCAAAAATAAAAGAAATTCCCGCAAAGGCAAGACAAAAAGCTCATGCAAAACAAACATTAGGAAATCCAATCCGAACTCTGGCATCCAGCATCCAGTATCCAGCACCCAACATTCAGCAGCCAGCAGCCACTTAGGCAGTCACTCAGTGGAGCAGCCTGCCGGAGAGGAGTCTCGCGAGGAGTAGAGGAGTCTTAGAGCCTCAGAGTCTCAGAGTCTCTTTGAGCATGGTGCAGGAATCGTGGACCAAGTCGTCGTTTAGGACGTCTGAGATTACGAGCGATTACGTTTTACTCCAAATTTGTATGCTGCCAGAGTTGTAATTGAAAAAGCATCAACATTAATCTTGGTACTCGTACTCGCACACATATCCAGTCAGCAAGCTCAGCCAGCCTTAGCTGGTGATTTTCGATTTCGATTGGGATTGGGAATCGAATCGGATTTCGTAAGCGGGCTGGAGATGCCAGATAAGCGGGTGTAAGTGTGGGTAAGTCTGATCCCGATCCGAAAAAACATATTGCTTAATCGCAGCGCTGATGTGGAGCAGCAGATATGATCGGCAGGAAAATCTGAATCTGAATCCGAATCGAAGCCACAGACTCGACTCCAACTCGACAAGTGAGCGATGTGCGATCGCATGGCATAAATCAAATCCCGGAGAGAAATTGCGCCGCCGGCTGACAGCCCAGCCACGACAACTGTCCATCGCCGGGGATCCATCCAGCGGAGTTGCAAGCTGCAAGCTGCTGGCTTCATGCCTCCTAAGCCTCATGCTTTATGCCAGGCCACATGCAAATGATCGTGCCCAGCATTCGACACCGCGGATCTGCCCGCGGATCGCGGATGGCAACCTGTCAGCGATCAGCGACCTTAACTGTAAAGCCAGTCGCAGACCGCATAGGTTCTTACTTCGGGCAGTAAGAAAAAATAGAAATAACACTTTAAAATATTAAGTTATGAGAATATTAGGTTTTTATAAAAATCTATAGCTTAAAATTGAATTTAAGAAATATTCTAAAAATTCTTGTATATAATATATTTAAGCTTAAACATTCTAAGAACTTTTCTTAACAAATAAACCCCTTTCTCTCTGTGCATTCTTGAGTTACATGACCGGCTAAACCTGGCGTTAGTAGTCGCTAAGTGCAGTCAAGACGGCGGGACTCCTGTGGCCATCAACTTGATGATGAGGCAGGCAGGCAGGCAGATCGCTGCCAATGCCATTGCCTCCCATCAGTGCCCGTTCCCGTGCTCTCTCTCTTCTAAGTAACTGCCATAACCTGAGTCCATCCCAATCGCAGTACAAGTACCATCGCTTAACCCCCTCGTGGGCTTCGTGCCCGGCCGGGGCTGTAGATCGGCGAGCGTTGATAAATGTTGTTACTTGTCGTTAGCTGGTTGTACTATTCTGAGTTGTCGACAAGCCCGATCGATGGGTGGTTATAGTTGTCATGTCGCTCTGTGTTTCATCCCGGTATCGGGAACGGGATTGGAATCGCTGGAAGACGGAGCCACACGATCGCCAGTGACATGGTGGTTATGATTTTGGTCTTGTCTTGCCGCCGCCTAATTAGTCGCCTTTTTATGCCCCGCCAAAGCACAGAAATTAACTCCACTTCCTGCTGGCTATCTGCTCATCTGCAATTTGATAAATATTGCATAAAGCCAAAGGCAAAGGGTGTGGAAAGTAGCGCCCCTTCGCGGGCATATCCGATTCTTTAATCGATTCCAGTCTTCACTCCAAACCGATCCATCGCTCACTTCGCCCAGCGATTGCATCTACTTGACACACATCGCACGCAAATCGATGCGGTAGCATTTACAAATATTCCCTATATATATATATATCGAATTTTTTCGGCACCTCCGATTTCCTCCCCTTTTGAAATTTACAAGAGATGCGTCCCGGTGTCCAAAAATAACCCACAACTCCGCTCCCTTCGGCGGTGGCTTGGCGGAGAGGCTGCTCCTCCAGAGCCTACGCCGAAAAAAATGATTTATGTATGCGACTTTCTTCAATTCGGCCGGCAGTTGGGCCTACTTTTTCTGGGTCGCACTGTATTAGATGCAGAATTTAACCGAGTGACGAGCTGACCCTTTGAAATTTGAATAATTCAAAGTTTTTGAGAAGAGTTCATTGGCATCTATGAGGCAACATATTACTGAGATTTTTAAAGAGATCTCAAGAAAGTCTTAAATTAGAAGTAGGTTGTTTCCAAGTCTACACATTTTCAAGCTTCCTTATCCCTCTCGTAGCTCAAAATATATGCTCTAAGAGTGTTCCCCGACTCAAAAATCACGTGTCCAACTGTAGATCACATGTGATGCTCGGAGGGAAGACTTCAGACTATGCAAATCAATCTTGGAGCTATGATCACATGCCCCACCAACTGGATGACGCACCCAGAACACGCTGCTGAAATATGCATGAGGCGAAAGACTTTCTTCCGTTTCCGCTGCGATCTCAAGAGCTCTTAACGGTCAGCAAAAGATACAGAAGTGTTGGCAACACTCCATAAACTAACAGATTGTAAAAGCGGGCAATTAACTTTATCTCGGGGCGAGACGCACAACTGTCGGGAATTGGGAACCGTCTGCTTATCGGCATTCGGCGTTTACCTGTTCTGATTTGAACGCTGAAAGTGAAACCGTAAATTCAGTTCCCGAGGGTCCAATGAGCGGCTCCTTCTTGGGCTATCAAATCAGACATCAGGTGGCAGGACTTTTATTGAGGTGCCCGTCTGCCAGGACTATCGATAAAGGCAGTAGAGCTGTCAGTTAAGGATTTTTCTAGCTAAATGTGGCTACATTAAAGGAAGATTTAATAATTTGAATATTATATTTTGGCATAGAATGAACCAAAATAATTATATATATTATTTAGTTTGGTTTATCTAATTTGTAGCTGCTTTTTCTTGAATTTATCTGAGGAAACCCAGAATAGAACCTGCATTGCCCTTTAGTCTATAGCTTGGTTAGTTTTATTTAATTAGGAAAAGCATTAAGAGTTTAATCTACCATATATTTATGTTGATAAAAATTATATTTCTTACATTAAATAACTCTTTTTTATCTATTTAATATCTTTTTTATGCTGTATAGCAATTTCCCTAGTCCCCATTAGCCACCACTGATCGTCGGCCGTCCGCTGATCACATTTTGGTCAGCTCGTAATTAATTCCAGCACTGCCCAAAATAGATACATCTTCGGTATCGCCGGCACCATATGGCCTGCTGTCCGCCCCGCAAAGAACGCAAAGTTGTTAGGGCCCGAACCCATCGTCCTCCGGCTCCTCCTCCTCCTTTTTGGCTGCTTCATATAGTTAGTGGCAATTAACACGACACGCTCATGTCCTTCGTGTGCCGTTCGTGTGCTGGCCGGCTCGACTCGCTCACTTTTCATCAATTTTCCCCGAGCCACAACAGTTGGCCAACGGCCCCTTTTTGACCAATGGGTCAGCCCGCAGAAGCAGCAGCAGCAGCAGCATGAGTTTTCCCTAATGAATTCATTCGCTTCACTTTCTGGCCATAATCGGGGGTTCATTATCCTGTGCCCGACGCCGGTTGCAACCCCTAGGATCGAGTTCGGAGTTCTCTTTTTTTGTAATGGTAAAAGGATTGAGCATTCTTCGGAATTTATTGGGTGTGTCCGGCACATTATTCCTTGTTTTCTCCTCCTGCGGCCGCATATTTCAGAACATTCTGATCGTGTTTTGATAAGCGGTTAGACTTTGGTCGAGACCGCGATTAATCACAAAGGGGGGATCCTTGGAAATTAAATTAATAAAATAAGAGCTCTTTATAATCAACATTTACATAATTTTTTTAAATAGTTATAGGATATCCCGTCAACTTCAACTTAAGTTATAGTGATGGGATTAAATTGTAAATTAAAATATATTATAGAATCTATTTATATATTTTTTCTTTCCTATTTTTATTAATTAATTCCTTGACTAATCTTTAACAATGGTAAATCAGAAATCAAGAGCACTTCACAACCAACATATTTACATATGAAAAAGCATAATTAATTAGCACTCGTTTGCTTAGCTCTGGCAATTTGCATTAACCTGCAGGCTGGCAGGCAGAACCAGAGCTAAACGGAACCAACTGCCGTAAATCAGCTCGAATCGAAGTTATATAGCCTCCCACATGAGTCGGCCGACAACTGGCGCCAGTCTTCTGTTCGAAAATCCGACTCGGATTCGCGTGCTGTGTTCTTAGCATTTCCAAGACCCCGTCGCATTTTCAATTAAAATTCAAATTGATGCAAACAAGTGGCCAAGCCCAGCCCAGAACTCGGTGATCAGAGTACCCAGTACCCAGACCCAGACCCAGCTCCAGATTCAGCACTCCAAGTCCAAGTCCAAGCCTCCTCGCGCATTAACAAATTGAAATTGAAAATGTTCCAATGCACCAACGCCCCCGAGCTTCAACTCGATGCTCAGGGGCCCAACTGATTTCTTTATTTCAGCGGCTTTTTGCATAAAAATTATGAGAATGCACAGGCACAGGCACAGGCACAGGGGTTTAGTTTTTAGTTGTTATTTTTTGTTGCCACCGCCAGACGTCGAATCTGTCAGAGATGGCGTCGCTAGTGACGCCCGATAGTATCGTTCCAATTGCCCGCCAGGCCTCCTCCAGTGGGTGTTGTCCCTATGGACTCCACCACGTACTTGTAGTTCAATGCCACAGTTCTCTGTATCGCTGACGCTGATCTGGCGGGGGATTAATTGCTATGAATGGGTTTTAGAAATGGTGAATGAAGCCAAGGACATGGGGAGTTCCGTTAGCAAAATGTCAAGTTTTTAATTAGCAAAATTTTAAGTATTTAATTGGAAATAACTCCAAAAGATAGCTTCCTCTTTATCCACATAAAGTTCATTCAACTGACATTTTCTATGGCTAACCATGCACCTTACAAACCTCCCCCGAGGCCTTCTCTTTTTCGTTTTTAGACTTCTCCTCCATCTACTTTCGATTTCCGGATGGACGGACCCCGTGCCCCTCTTGGAGCCACACCCAGTTCACCAGGCCTGACCGACCACCTTACCGCATTACGTACGAACTCCTTTTCGCAGCGACTTGGCCACCCTCTGGAGCTATGGGGAGTTGGCATTTCCTACTCGGGCGGTCGGTCAAAAGCCTTCCTGGAATTAAGTTACAGCAAGTGCGAGTCTCATTGGTCCCCCTACCCCCGTCAGCCCTGGGACGTCCAGTGAACAGCGACCATGTGGCAACCTGGTCGACCATAATGCAACATGACATGCGCCGCATGTGCAGCAACACAGCCGCAGAGCCGCGGCCCGGAGTTGCAAATATGAGTTCATTATTTAAACGTTGACCAAAAAACAAATTGACAAGTAAATGCGGCACATGGTCGGCTCGTTTTGGCTTTTTCTTTGGCCAATACACAGAGAGAAAATTATGAAGAAGATTAAGCTAGGTTTGAGCTTAGATTACAAGTATCGTTGGTTTAAATATTAGAATTGGGTTTTTGATTTAAGAACTCTTTTGAATTTCATGTCTGAGACTTACAGGAATATGCAATATTATTGTTTAGAAATAGAAAAGTATCTTAAATAGCTGAAGTTATACATTTAAATACGATTCGACAAGGCCACAATGTAGTTCTAAAGGAGATCTATCAGCAAATTGATGTTTAAGGCTTTAACTTTTACAATATACAGTTTATAGATATTTAAAATTCGACATATAATATATTATTAAATATATTTTTCCCTTCGTGTAGCCTATCTTGGGTTGGGTTCAGTGGAGTTCGCTGCGCTGCAGTGGGTTCCTAGGTGGGTTTTACTCCTTCTGCTCCAATAGATGTGGATGATGTTGCGCACATGCGACGCTCTTGTTATTGTTGCTATTTTTGAAGTTGTTGTTGTTGAGGTTGCTGTTAAAATGGCTGTTGTTTTTGTTGTTTTTGTTACTGCACACAGATCAGCGTCATCAACGCGTACACATTCTGCTCATAAACGACTTGGCCCGCTCGCTGGCATCGGACTTCAAAGAGACTCACAGGAGACCGCCGAGCGCCACGCACTGCGCCAACTTTGGTGGTGGTGCTGGCTTGATCTTTGCCCGGACCGCACCGCACTCCATTCTCCAGCCTATGGACTTCATTTCGGCCACCACAACGCATCGGACTGGACTGGACACACAGCGGATCGGAGGTGGACGAGGACGGAACGGAAAGCACTTCCCACTTGTTGGCCACAAAAACACTTGAAAGTACATTTTAGAAAAATTGTAAAAATTTTAGAAAAATTTGAAAAATTTTATAAAAGGTATTATAAACATTTTCAGGATTTTAGTAAAATAAAGTACAAGAAAATATTAAAAAATAATACAGGAAACTGACAGGGTTAAGTGTTTTACTACTTTAAAGATGATAAAGGGTTTCTTTAACTTTAGAAACAAGTCTTTTCAAACCCTTAAATTGTTTTTAATACCTTCTTTAACTCTTAAGATATAATTTTAAAATAATATTTTTTTCCTGTGATCTTGTGCATCTCTCCAGCATCCCAGAGTTGCCTGCAACGTCATAGTCCCGACTTGTTAACGCTTTTGGCCTACACAGTGTTAGCTTGCGCCTTTAAAGGTTTTGGGCGGCGGGAGGAGGAAGAGGAACTGCCTCGCCCGCTGCGACTTTGTTGTCGTTGTCGTTGTTAATGATGCCTTATAATGCCAGAGCGCCTGATTTGCCACAATTTATTATGAAAAATCGTAATAATCTCGGCGATTTTCTGAACCCACAAGACGCATTTGTCTTTGGCGGCGCTTATCTTCCGCCGGCCGCCAACTCCTCGGACTCTTGGCCATCCATCCGTCAGCGTCGTCGATAGCTGGTTAATGCCTCGGCTTTGGTTATGGCTTTTGGCTTAGACTCTCTCAAGCTTTGGCTTTGGCTTTGGCCTGGCTGAAGCCGACTGATGGTGGTAACTCGAGACCCGGGCTGCAGTCAGTCAGCCAAGTGCTCCTCCTCCGCCGAGCGTGTCACATTGGCGTTTCCTTTTCGCGGGCGACGCCCACGTCTCCTCCGAAATCGTTTTCAAATTGATTTAAGCCGTCAAATTTGCACAGCTTGCCGGGGAGTTCTGCCAATGGCAGGTCCTCTTACAGCAGTGTTGAAGAGTATGGCTTATGAAAATAGCTAAGATTTGGTAATTAAATTAGGAAAATATTGGATTACATACAAGACAATACTTAACTTTTATTACAACCGAATTTTATGTATAAGATTTCAGATATTTTATATATATTTAAAATGGGAATAAACTTGCAAGAATGGTTCTTAAATAAAAATGGTTTAAACGCATCAAAAAATAGCTAAAAACAGACCATCACAGTTCAATTTCTCACCAAGGACGGGGTAAAAAATTCAGCAGAGAGGGTTCTGCCCAAGGAACCTCCACATATATTGGTTTCTCTGCCCACGCCCCTGGTCGCTCATGCCGTGCCGTGCTTGTTGTCATCGCAAAATGTTACTAATAGTCGGAAATTACAAGCCAATAATCGTTTGTTTGAGGAGCTCTCCTCCAGCCTCGATCTCTCTCGGTTCCGAGTAGGTGTCCCGTGTGCGTCGGGACATTCTTTGATAAATGATCTCGGGCCAAGTCAAAGCCAATTGGAGCCCGTTAACTCTTGGCCAGGGATCATATTTTATGCCTAAGTTGGCATATAACTAATCAAATTCAAATGCAAGCCGAAGCGGAACTGCTGTCATGTGAAAAGAGAAACCTAATGGGAAATGTTTGTAAATATATTGGGGAAAATGAGGAAATTTAATGGAAATAGGTTTAATTTTATCTTTAGAGGAATTTAATATATATTTTTGGGGTTCTAATAAATTACCTTTTAAGGGAATCTCTTTTAAAAGAAAGTACAAGAGTCTCTGTAAAAATTATATCTTAAATCAAAGAGAAACAAATTATAGAAAATATATATAAATTTTTAACTTAATTAAATAGCACTTATCATCTCTCTATTGAGGTTCCCAATACCATACACAAGATCACGTATCAGCGACAAGTTAATCGATTCAAGACAAATTGAAATGCACAACATCCTGGGAAAGAGATAAAAACTTTGACCAATTGATAACTGGCCTGGCCAGGCAGCCACTGCCACATGGAACTAGAAAAACGCTTATCTGCTAAGTGCAACAAAGGTGTTTGCACATGTCCAAGCAAATAAAAGCCGGGCGCCGGTTATTCCGATAATGGGAGACCACCATTTCGTCCATGGAAACGTGCAGGGAGGATAATGCATATAAATTCACTGGTCAACCGTTGGGCAAACAAATTGCCCAGAGCCGGAGATGGAGACCCAGACACAGTCCCAATCCCAATGCCAATCCTAAGCCCAGTCTCTGAGCCGCTGGACCCGGCCTGGCCACATGCAAAATCAAGATAAACGCCTTAATTGAGATTAAATTCATAATTACGATCGCACGGGCGACACTTTTATGGTGTTCTTTAATTAAAGTTTCTGCCGTTTGCCGTTTTCCGTTGCAGTTGCTTAAAGATATAAATATTTTTTGTATCTTTTTCCCGCTGCCGAGTCGCGGGACAAGAAATTTGAAACGCGCTTAGACGACGACCAGAAACTCGCCCTGCAGCCACAGATCCGTCCAGCTAAGCGAACACACTTGAAAAATGGGATAAATAAATTTAAATATTTCTTAAAAAATTATATTACAATTCAATGAAATATTTAAAATAAAATGTTTAAAAGGAAACATAGTTAACTTACAACAAACAATTGATGCTTTTCAATAATTAAACAAATTATTAGCTTGTTAAGAACTTTATACAAACACAGTTCTGAAACTAAGGATATCAGAGCTCAGACTTGATTATATTTTAAATAATTTGATTCGAGTTATATTCTGCAGAAAGTATTAACATTTTCCCAAGTGCAATTCTCTCGGGGAAGGTGTTGAGTAATTTTTTGTGTATTTTTATTTTTAACTCTTGGTATCGCCGCGCGCGCGACTTTTTTGCTGATTGAAATCGCAGCCGCTGATCACATAAATTGCCAGATTTTCGGTTTACATGACAGTGCGCCGCCACCGCCTCCTTTCCCCACAGAGTTACAGAGTCACAGAGTATCCACCGTCGTCGTCGGCACCCTCCTTTTCCTCCTTTACCTCCTGCTCCTTGCGGCCGGACGCATAATTGCATTGTGCGGCGTGTGTAATTGAAATTAATATGAGTGAATTACCACAGCCGGAATGACGTATTTTTATGTAGGTAAATTTAACGCCCAAGACCCGGCCAATAATTAAGCAATTTAAGCGGATTGAATTTTATACTTGGTGATTTATGGTAGCGCTCGCCGGGGTTAAGAGGTGTCACGACATGTTAAAGCTAGGAAAATGTGCGCATTGCATTGACTTGACATGAAATCGTAAAGTTTTCAGGCTTAAGATCGGATTGGAGGGGAATTAGCATAAAGGGCTGGATGCCTGGCTAGCAGCTGTGTGATCCTCACATTTGACCATTACTCATCACGCTGATAAATCTGAGATCTCTGAGACCCCCTGGGTTTCCTTAAATGATTTCCCACACACCCAGAAACAAAACAAACAGAGGTTCTCTGCTAATCAAATGCGTAAATTCAAGGCGATCGAAGTGATAAGGAGTCTATGGGTTTGTTTACACAGAAAAAAAAGTTAAAGAGTAATGTAAAATATATAACGAACTAATAGTTTTATATTTAATTATTAAATTATAAAATGTAACATAAGTTTCTGTTTAATAATCAAGAAGAACTTGAGGCTACTTGGATGCAAGTGATGTTGAATTTTGTTAAATTATTATAAATATAATTATATACTTAAAATTATAATTAAAATGTATCTAACAATTATAAAGGATTTAAAAAACACATTTAATAAATATATAAAATTATTATAGCATAATTTTTTCCAAGTGCAAGTCCAAAAGCTCCGCTTGCGACAGCAATTCATTCGAGACAATTAAATGGCTTTCCTAATGATGATGCCACAGGCCCAGCCAAGATATGGGGGGACACGCAGACATATAGACCGGACCGATAGATAAGGCATTAAAAAGCAATTATGACGACAAATCTGTAAACATACGGCACAGGCGTCGATCGTTTAATGGCGGACTTAACGCAACATTTAGAAGGTAATAAAAACAAGGCGGGCGCCGCTCCGTTCGGTAGGAAGCATCCAGACAACCCGAGTGAGTCAAAGTTGCATTAACATAAAAATGTCATAAGGTTTACGGCGGAGATGCGCTTAGACCGATCGATCCGATAGATATGGCCGAGCGGGGTGGCCAGCTGCCGATCGTTTTGCAATTGAATTCGATTCTCGGGGAAGCTGCTGCCTGCTGCCTAGGTAATTATATGGGGAAACGGTTTTGGCTACCAGAATGTGACATAAATTATGAACAGCGATCGTAAATCTTGGAGCCATAGCAAATCATTGATCTTGCGGGTGATCCCTTATTCCCTTACTATATGTATGGAGCCAAAAATAGACTTGGATTAACCAAAGTGTTTTCGAGATGACAAATTATTTGGGGATACATTTATATTGTGTGCAGGACTAATGCAGTAACTTTTATGTAACTAATAGCATTTAAAATTTTGTAAATATGTGTAGAACTAATAGAACAATATATCCGTAGAGAGTATTCTAGAAGTAAGATTTTATTTTTAAACAAAATGTAGAGTGAAATATTTGAACAGGAATTAACATTTCTTTAAACTTTCTCGTATTTCACATTGAAAATTATCTAAGTAACCTCTTTTTTATCTCTTCCTATTTCGTATTAAGTGTTGAGTAAAAATCAAGCTTAAAATTTAAATAAATTAAGGGAATTACAGCTCCATTTGAAATTAAAATGTAACTATAATTATGTTAACTTCATCCGGTTCAACTCTCTTTCATATATTGATTTTCCTAGTAAGCTTTCTAACCAATTAAATCAACTTAATTATACCCATTTGCATAAAAGATGCCTCGTCCGGTGGTCTCCCATTCGAAGACCGGAAACTCGACAAACATTAATTATGTCCCTAATTCCCGGAAAGCAAGCTTGACTTCGTACCCGCCCTCCTAAACATCTCCAGAAACAGAAAAGGCGCTGACCAGGCACATGCTACTGCCAGAGACATATAGAACTTCATTCCGCTGGCGATGATTCAGGCGGGAAGGGGATCCCGATCTCCGGCCAAGTGGACAGGAGTGTGGTTGGGGGGATGGGCTACCTACCTCTTGGGAGACGGCGCACAGATCGCTCAGTGAGCGTAACAAAGGTGCACCTTCAATGAAGCCTAACCAAATAAGGCACGCCGCGCCGTCGACTGACAGCTTTGGGGTGCGCTCCACCGGGCCCAAGGAGGAGCTCTGGCGGGGATGGGGGATGCGAGGAAGTAGCAGGAGCACCCATTTTACCTGCGACGCTCTGTTTGGGTGACTAAACACTTGTTTCGCTTCAATAACGCACCGATCGCCGATCCAAGTTCACCTCCAAGTCGCCGCTGTCATCTTCTGGGCAACGCTTTCCAAATGAACATAAAATGTAAGGAGAACACAGTGCTACAATCGGTGAACAAACAAATGTGTGGGGGCACTGAAAAAAAATGTGCCTGATTATTTTCTATAAATTTTAGAAAGACCAGATGGAATTGCTAATAAAAAAAGGATTTAAGAAACGCTTGTTGAAAAATGTTTGCTTATTTGGAGTTAAAAGATTGATTCTAAATAACTAAATATTAAATAAATCCAAATTCATTCTATAAAAGTTAAATTATTTTATGACACTAATATATTTTATTCCCTAAATTTGAAATAATACAATTTTGATTTTCATGTTAAAAGTTTTACAGATTCTTTTAAATATAAGTAAAGCTCTCCTATATTACGGCTATATTTTAACACACTTCTGGCATTTCTTTAATCCTATTTTTCTTGGTTTATTTATTATTCAAAATTTCCTCTCAGTGCACACGTGTGCGATCATCGAAAACATATTTTAACAAGTACGCAATGCTGAAACGTTGACAGCGCAGCCCCCAAATCCAAATAAATTTTTAAGGCGCTGTCCGTTCGATTCGTTGACTCAAGGTGTAGTACGACCATGTTATGTAGATGGTGGTTATATATACGCATATGGGAGGATCGTTCCGAGCCGATCGGAGGGCGCAAGGCGGCGGTGGCACTGATGCATAACGGTGACCCGTGTTTGCCGTTCGTCGCGGAAGTTCTTCTGGGTTGGCCTCAAGACATCGTCGCAGGTTAGTCGAGCTTGGCTTGCAGAGTAAAAAATTAGAATTTAAATAATAAAAAAAATATGTTGAAGTATACATTTAGGACATTAAAAGATGTATAAGAAAATTTAAGAGAATTTATTATTTGATATTTGAAAGTACTGGAAAATATGAAACTTAAAACAAAAATTACTTAAAAATATTTTCTGGCAAAAATTCTTGGAAATAATAGGTGAAACTAAAGAATATCATAAAGATTTTCCCCAGTGTTGCTTCAAATTTCGAGTCGAGGTTGGGGGTTTCGGGGTTTCATCATCATCGATCGTTCTATATATCGTTCGAACGGACACACTCCCCGCACGAGAATTTCGCGTCGGGTCGAAAATTATGGGAAATTAAAAAATGTTTTATTTATGAGTAAGAATTCTTGGCACACACTCGCACACACATCGAACACTGAGCACACATATTTCGTGTGGCAAGTCAAGTAAATCTGAGGTGTGGTTTTTGGGTGCACAAGCGCAACGCAACAGATATGGAAATTATAATTGTGGTTTATGAGCATTTAATGGCCACTCTCGATAAAGGGGGCTGGGTATCCGAGAACTTTGCTTTATGAACCCGAACTGCGAAAGCGATTGCTCCAAAGTCAATCAAATGTGACACACACAGGTTCAGTTTATAGCCACCGATCTGGCTGATCTGATCGTAACATATTCTAAGCGTATCCACTCCATCAAAATCATGGCTAGGCGCTATCTTCCGCCCGGCGATTGCGAAAACAACTTTCCAACATTAATGACAATTTGTATCGTAATTGAAATCGAAATGCCGTGAATAAATGCCGCTTTGCACTAAAGCCCCCAGACGCAGACAGAGACGCACCAACAAGGAACACCTTTTCCCATATGCCAGCCTCGCTTAATACATATCTATATAGTGTTCCGCGAAACCAGTCCAGTCCAGTCACCAGCTCCGACTCCAGCTCCCAACTCCGGCCCGGGATTCGAAAACACAGGTGCCAATTGGGGAGTGGGCCAGTGCCAGTTGCCAGTTGCCAGTTGCCGGGCGAAAGCTCAGCTCAGCTCGGTTCAGTTGAGATACGCTGGTTAATTTCAGGCAGCCGCTTTCGGTGTGTAATCCATTTTAATGCCAACACCATTACGAACAGTAGCCTCAGTGTCACATTTAGCAAAAGCAAAGCAAAAGCAAGAGCCAAGCCAAAAATGCAAGCTGCCATCCGCTTGAATGGATCTGCTTGGCATCGGTGTAGAGCATTCACCTGATTGGATGGGCTCTCGAAATGGGGAATTTTAGGCAGTTTATTAAATGGGAGAAATATAATTACGATGCTCATAAAATTGTAATTAAGAATTGAAGGACTTTGTTATTAAAAGGAGAGTTGAAAGAGAAAGGTCCTTAGATCGTTTTAAGACTAACAGAGTAACAGAATATTTTAAAAATAAGAAAATCATGGAGAAGCAAAAGCAAATGTAAATTTAATATAACTTCAACTAGTATTTAGGTTAATATAATTAAAGGTGAAATTCCCTTAAAGAGGAAATCATTGTTATTAAACTTTTTAAAGTACTAAGACACTGAGAATCTTTCAAATGCTCAAGGATTTATCCATTTAAAGGAGCTATAAGTGCAGGGCATTATACAGTCACTAATGCAAGATTATTTTGCATCCTCTCGCACTTTGTTTTATGATTTAAATGAAGCGCCAAAATGGCATGGCAGCGCTGATAGCAACTAAAAAGTCAGTGCCAGTGCGACCTTAATACGGCGACAATTGATTAGCGAGCGACAGAGCAAGGCGCGCAAGGCTAATGAGGATGGGTCCAGTGTCCACAAGGAACGCAAGGGGATTGCATCCAGGCGACAGAACTGGGTGTGTGCTGATGAGTGGAGAAGGCAAGCCGGGAAACAGGACAGCAAGACACAGAGAAAAAACTTAACAGCTTTTAGATTCCATTAAATATATAAAATAAAAATTTTGTTAGATGTAAAGAAATTTCTTCTTAAATCTTGCTATAAGCTCTGACACTATTTTCTTTTTCCTTTCCAAATCCTTTTGCTAATAAAATTCTTAACCATTTTTATTGCCGTGCATCAGGCGCCAAGTGCATGGGGAACAGGTTTCCCTCCAGGGCATCGGTCATCTCCGTTCTGGGACTCCGTATTAATCACTGCGATTCAACGGCGATCGCCTTCGATATGGTGCCTGCACTTCGCCATTCCCGATAGCCCACGATAGCAGGCGCACAATTTATCAAATACCAGAAGGCAAAATCGGAGGAGGGGAACTGAAGACTGAGTCAGTGGCCAGGCATGCCATAACGAACCTTAGCCTACTTAGCAAGTCCAGCCGAAAAAATCCGCAACAACCCGCCGGTTGTTTCCCACAATTATGCAAAACAAAGAGGCAGAGGCAGAGGCTGCAGAGGGGGTGGAGTTTTGGGGGCAGAAACAAACATGCCCATACCACAAGGTGCATCTCCCCGTCCGGCCAATTGACTGGCAAATTATAATGCATTATTTCATAACTCCCGCCAGCAACTTGTTTGAACTGAGTCAGCCCCGGAATGGATCCCCTCGGTTCCCGCTTGAATCGAGGGAGGAGAGAGGTTCAATCCCAGTCCCAGGTCCAGTCTGCAGCAGCAGCAGCCCGAATCCGAATCCGAATCCGATCCGCAACCCGACCCCGGGCAATGGCCAGCAATCAAATCACTTGCCGCCCCAAGCTGAGCGCTAAAACGAGTCAATTGTCATAGATTAGGGATTCGAATTCGTGGTTCTTAGTACAAGAGATTAAAACCTAAAAAGAATTTAAGGTTGCTTATAAAAATACTAACTAATTTCATTATTTTTAAAAAAAGGAAGCCAGTAAATAGGGTTACTGGAAAAGTTACACTTAGAAGAGAATACTAATTTTTAAATTACTCGAGTAGATCTCCATTTGCTGAAAAACATAGTTATTAAGGGGTGAATTTTCTTTTATACAAGATTATAGAGTTATACCTTGCTAATGGACTAAAGAAGTTTTAGACAAATAACCAACCTTAAGCTTTAATTTCTTTGTAATAATTTTAGAATTAAACAGCCTCCTGATACCCCATCTTCACTCCCGTCTCATCATACCCTTAATACCCTCCTTTCTAGCCGAAGAGATTGCTAGACAACAATCGCATTGGTCGTTCCGTTTTGTGGCCTACATTGGCAACATTGTCCTGACTCGGACTTCTCTTCTGGCAGTTAATTTGATTATGTATTTTCCGCTGGGCCGCATTGATTAACTGCCGTCTGACATGACAGCTCAATCCCCGAACCCCAAAGCCCCCATCGATGTCATGATTATCGATTGCGCAACATTCCCCGGAGAGTCCTCTTCGGATCGCTGACTTGTTTTTGATTTTTTTTCTCTAGTTCCCCTCGTTATGGTCTTCAGCAAACAACGACTCGGAGAGCCCTTCAGCCACTTTGTCTATGCTAACTGCCATCTGACAACGATCGCGTAATCGCCCTTAATCCATCAATAAAACGGGGCCATCACGATATCTGCCAGTCGGAGGTTGCAGTTGCCACCGTTGCCTAAAAATCTGAGGAAAATATAAAGGGAAAAAAAACAGCGGAGGAGAAAATATCGCCAACATCAGCAGTCAAATTTGCCAATTGCAGCGAACGATCCGCAACACCATCAGTCAACACAATCAATCTTTTCTTGGCCGGGTTTTCGGTTTCGGTTTGTTTCGGGCTCTGTGGAAATATTTGTCTTGTTTTCGTTCGCTAAGTGCATTTATTGGGGGCTCTAACGAGCTGGGCGATCGATCAAGTGCCCTAAAACCTTTCACTAATGATTTGATCATGCGGTGGGTGGCTGTGGATATATGTGGAGCTGCTGTAGCTAGCATTTAGGCTGCCAAATTGATTGTGACAGTCCAATTAGTATTAATAGGCAGCTTTCAGTTTGTTTGTTTTCAGGTTTCTTTGGGGGTTTTGGTAATTTTTGAACCGATTTTTTTGGGGCCATAACTCATTGCCATCTTTCAATCAGCCGGGCTGGACTTTTTACCTTCACTTCTTCGCGCCCCGATCGGGATCGGGATAAGAAGTGTCCCACTGCCGAAAACAAACGACTCGCATTCACTTTCAGCCATACGGGCTATAAAGAAACAAATTAACTGATGATCAGTGTCAATGGAATGCAACCATGTAAATTACAGGCCGGGCTTCTCCACATCTACATCCTCATCCTCATCCTCGCTGGGGGAAATCAGAGCCACAAGCACTGGCACTGGCACTGGCACCTGGATCCGGATCGGAATGGAGCGAGTGGAGCCCTCCCCTGGCCATGATCCTGGCCATGAATCGTGTCGTGATTACAGGTTGTTTGGAGGATTGGCCCGAACTATGCGATGTGTTGTCGTTTTGAAGCGATGAATTAAGCGATATTTGCAATTAATAACTGTCATGCTTCGGAAATCTGCTCAATAATAAAATTTGTTTAACGAATCAAAGACTGGACTGGACTGGGGCTGTGGCTGGGGCTGGGACTGGGACTGGGTCTCGTCTCCCTGGGATTCTCTGGAGCCCCGTTCTCCGACACAGTCTCCGTCAACGTCTCCGTCTCCGTTCTCCCAGCGATGGCCTCAAGCGATTTCGCAATCGAGGCGACTTTCGTGTTAATGGCATGCAGGCAATGCCATTGATTTCACTTCGATTGCCCATAAAATACGGCCAAGTGGAAATCCAAGTTCGGTGCAATGTCAGAGGACTTGGCACTGAAAATAATATCCTTAATCAGGCCGTTTAGCCTGAAAATAAAAAGCAATGTCATTAACTATAAAGGAAACCTTGAGATATTTGCGTTTAATATAATTTTAATACAGTTTCTAATCATTTTTGTATTTGAAGATATTTTAATATATTTTTTCTAGAATTTAAACCAAGCAATAAATAAATGTAGAAGTATTTTCTAGTTTCAAAAAATTAATGTTTTCCCAATGAAAATAAAACCAAAAAGTAAATACATTATTTTCAGTATTTATGGATTTATTTTATATATCTGAAAGATATTTAATTTTATAAACTTGTTTATAATATTTTTTTAATTTATAAGTACTTCTTATTTTGTCCAGTGCTAAGCCACGTGCTTGAAGGCGGCAAAAGTTATTGACTGATTATGAGATTTGGCACGCCATGAGGAGAAGGCGGAATGTCGGCAGATTATGTTTTGAAAGTGCAGTCACTGATTTCTTTATGAATTCATTAAACTTTAAATTGGTTTTAAATTGGCCCCGGCTTCGGCTTCGGCTTCGGCTCCGGCTCCATCTCCATCTCCGATGTCCGTGTCTTCCGTCGTGTGGAATTTGGCACGACCTGCTCGCTGCTGCCTCGATTATCTGGCAGCCCACATCTCGGCCAGGTTTTGCCATCCAGCCAAGTGGCCAACTGGCCAACTTCCTTGTCCCTGCTCGCTGTGTGGCCAATAGCCGGGAGCAGCCTGTGGGCCAATAATATTAATAACACGCACTTTGTAAGCCTGCCAGCCTGCCAGCCTTTCATCCTCGGCCCTCCAGTATCGAACCTCCTGCCTGCGAGCCAGCTGCCTGGCCTCATCCTCATCCTCAACCTCAACCTCAGGCTCAGCATCAGCATCAGCATCCCATTGTTTGTTTTCATTAAGAGAAATATTGCAGCGTCAACATGAAATCAATACCGGGTCCAAGGCGAAACACCCGCACCTAAGGCAAGGACCGAGCTAGGGATGGCAGTTGAGTTCTGGCACGACAGCTCCTTGAAGAATCGAATCTTCAATAATTACACATTTATTATTGCTTTAATTTAAATATAAATTATATTAAATGATGTTAGAACTCTAATTATAATTATAATATTTTCCTATATGTAGATATAAGAAAAGGATATAACATTAGGAATAGATACAACAATGAATACAAACACTGGAAGAATGCATTTTAAAGGGTCTTAAAAGGGCAATAAATATTATATTTAAAAGAAATATTAATATGTGCAAGTAATACCTATTAAGTATAAATCTTGATATAGAAAATATTTCATATTTCCTATTCATTAATCACTCACGCTACCATCTCTAGCCCGCACGCATGCACACACGCCTTTTGTTTCAGAGGCGGATGCCTTTCTGATGGGGGTGACTGATTGGGATGGTGATTGTGATTGTAGCTGTGCAGCATCGTGTCCCTGTCTGGCAAGTTGCAGCCAGGGACTCAGGACATGGACACTAACACGGACACGGACATGGACATGGACATGTGCAATGTGCCGTTTGTCAGTGGCGCATAAAAGAAAGGAGTTTCGTGTCCTCAGTTTTAGTTTCTGCTGGTGGCTCAGCGCCTTCTGCCTTCTGCCTGCTGCCTTCCCCAGAAATCTGATACTTTGGCCCCGCTCATAATTGTGCAGATGCATTGGTCGAAAAGGTGTCACCCGAGTGGTTGTTATATTTCTATATATATATATATATTTACTATATTCCCGACTAACGAGCGGATCGGAGGCGCAGGCGCA
The DNA here is from genome assembly GCA_008042575.1 of Drosophila watanabei. Classification (NCBI taxonomy): domain Eukaryota; kingdom Metazoa; phylum Arthropoda; class Insecta; order Diptera; family Drosophilidae; genus Drosophila; species Drosophila watanabei. The sequence goes on from VNJS01015004.1 coordinate 53,062, forward strand.
AGTCGGACACGCGTCTGTGATTCGGGCCACCTAGCTCACACCTGTTAGAAGGCAAAGGATATATATGTCGGAAGTGAATAGTTAAAGAAAGAAGGGTTGTTCTTTGGGTATCCGAAGAAATGCAGAAACTGCAACTGAGCAGGATTTATAAATAGAATCGGTGCTCTTTGGGGAAAGGAAAACATGAAAAACTTTTATTCCAAATCTAAATATTTGTTGGAAAATTTTTCAAAGTTCCTAATCACAGTAGCCATGAAACCTATTTTTGGAAACGTCAAATGCAGATACTCAAACGTGTTGTAGCTTAGCTCATTTGAATTTTAGAACTAGACCAAATCACAACGTTTTAGCTAAAATAAGTCTCAAATAATTTTTCTAAAGATGTATTTTAAATTTATTGTAGATCACAATATTATTCCTGGGCATAATTGTAAATTCCAAATTTTAAAAGAAGCTCATATATTTGATTTAAAACGAGATGTAGCATCAGTAGCTCAGATTCCGGCAAACTGTATCCAAATTAAATTTCTCGAGACAACACTTGACGATTCCGAGCTCCTTTACAGGGCAGCGCAAAAAATACTTGCATTGGGCATGAATCCCACAAGCGACACATATCATAAATCGGATTTGATGACTTTCTATAAGGACCAGTTGGTGGGTAGACTTCGGGTGATCAACGAGGTTGGGAGCAGAGACTGCCTTCGAGCAGTGGACATGCCCCTGTGTGATGCTCTGATATTCGGTGGCAACCGCTACCCTTTACCAGCGTCCATTGGTCGCTGCATGGACGCGGAGTGCGACGCCGAGAGCAGCACTGGCGAGTGCAACGCGTGTGAGCCTTCAGATGACGACGAGCCGCCCAACTCCAAGTTTTGCGGGGAGAAATGCTGCACCAAAAGCAATGGCGGACCCATGCATGAACAAGTGATGCCCGAGAACCGGCAATACGCCGTAATCATAGCGAGCGGCGAGTGCGACTGCCTCCAAATGGATCGCCTCATACACATGGTTACGGAGCACCTCAGGGTGTCGGCTGAGGCCAAGACGGTGTCATTCAGCGTGTGCGCCCCGGTGGTGCCCATGGATGATGCTGTGATGATCGTGGGCGCAGATGCGGAATCAAGAGACTGGGTCCTGAGAGTAATAGAACCGGTGTGTCCTCCTTACAAATGCTCAACATTTATGAAACATTTTGATTTGGCCCGATGGTGCATCGTCGTGCCGACGCCCAAAAAGTACAGCATGTGCCGCATTTTTATAAACATTCAACAGCAAAACTGTCCGTTGAAAACCGACAAATGGGTGGTAATGAGTCAGTCCATCCTGGACACGTGCAGCAAGGATTATGCGAAAAAAGCCGTGGCCCAAGGGTTGCCCCATTTGGAGCTGGTGATATACATCGATTGTGAAAGTGCTGCCCTTATAGCGGATTCCTGCTACAAGGTGCAATATGTCCTGTGGAGAGTTCCATTCAAGCCTTGCAGCTCGGCCTGCTAATCGGTTGTCTCGGGAAGAGTAGTAACTTAGCTTTATTCCTCAAAATTTCATTTGGTTTAACAGAAAAATTTGTAGACCAGTATGGAAGGGGACGGAGAAAACAACCGGAGATGTCCAAACAACGGTGGAAAGGAAAAAAATTAATACATTTTATATTATTACTTATGTTAAAATAATAGACAATTTTGTATTGACCTCAACGTGCATTCTATTTAAGTTTCCCAACTAACAGAAAATCAATTAAAAATCAGTAAGCTGCAAGTGGGTTAAAGGTTAACCCAGCAGACATACAAAATAAAATAAAGAAATATAATTATTTTATAATTTAATGAAAGGTTCTTTAAACCATAAACAAAATGATTATATCCCCGCAGTGACCTCAACCCACATTCTATATCACATCCACCCAACTGGCAGAAAATCAAATAAAAATGCGATTTGCCCCAGGATGCGTGGCAGCCTTGGAGGCCGGGTTCCATCATCCATCGATAAATGCAATTGTCTTGCTGGGCTACTTTTTAATTTCGGAACCTTGAACTTTTTGCGGCCGGCCGCAAATTGCATAGTAAGTAAATGCAATAAAAACAAAGTTGCAATGCAGATCTGCAGTATAATCAGCCGGGGAAATCGCAGCCGGCTGGCCAAAAGCGCCAACAACTTCATCACAACAATGGCTAATGAGTCAGTGGAGCTGGAGTCCCAGCCGGAGCGGGGGCTCGGGGGATCGGATCTGTCGGCGGCAATCGACTAATAAAACCATCAAAGACATTAAACGTTGTGGGTGCCATTCATTTGATTGAACTCTGACACCCAACCCCAGAGCCATTCGGGCATCAGATGCCGAAGCCCAAGCCAAGATGCAGATGCAAATGCCGCTTTTGACCAGCGCCAAGTTGGGGCACAAAGGCGCAAAGGAGACCCCATCAAAATAATAATAATAATAAGCGCAATAATAATGCAAGATGCTGCAAACGAGTTGCAGATAGGAAAAGCGTTCGCGAAATTACCAAAAGCGATGCTTGTCCATCTACTGGTTTCGATGCAACTAAATACCCTTTTTGAGGAAGTAAATATCGAGACTAGCAAGCTTACTATTAATATAATAATAGATACCATGAAGCAAGGGGCACTTTGATCTAACTAGAAGTTGAAATAAATATGTAGGGAGTCTCTTAAAAATAACAATGATATGCTTTAAAGTTCCCTATTATTTTTAAGGGCATTCCTTGGCCTACTCTGGAAATCCCAAAAATACCACCTCCCAGCAGACTTCAACGTTAGTGGATTTGTAAATTATGGCAAGGTCTGCACGTGCTCAGTGGCCATTGTTTTGGGGCAGCTTGTGTTGCATCATCAACGGCGCAGCGGCAACGGCGGCATCATAATCCGTTGAATGGGCGACAAATCATATTGCCGCAGTTTCGGTTTTGGGTTAAGGAAGTTCGGAACTGCAATCCACTTCCTATCGGCGCAAATCGATCGCAGTTAAGGCCCAATAGCATTCTAGAAAATCGATGGCAAACCGATGGAAAAACGTTTCAAAAAATATAATTGTGTGGCCATTTCAATTTCATTTAAGTCTGAGTCGCCCTCGGGTTATGTTCGGACTGTCGCACAGTTTCGATCGACGAACTGGCATTGTTTCTATTTTTTCCTGGCTGTCTGCCAGCGTTTTTTGAGATTTCTTGAGCGGAGACCCGAGACCGGAGACTGAGAGATCGTTATAATCTGGCCCCTGGCGCCGCAGTTGCAACCGCCACGTCCTTCGCTTCGAGTGGGTGGCTTAAATTGTTTGGCGGCGGGTTGGTTTTTTTTTTGTTGATTTTTTCTCCATTTCGGCTGCAATGGTTGTTTGATTTAAAATATAATTTTATATAATCTGCTACCAGCGTCAATTAAATGCACGTTTCGGCTGGGCTAGGTCTGCTAAATGCAATCGATTATTGGTTTATTTTAATTGCTTTGCCTTGGCCAAAAGCAACGTGAGAACGACCGATTCTTGTTCTGCCGATCAAAGCTAGATATTACAACAAACAAGTTTTAGTTAGATTAGATTCGGTACACAAGAAAAAATAGCTCGAAATTCCTTTAAATTATTTAAAAAATTCCTATCAGCTTCATTTTAAATCATCCTCCAGGCTCTGCAACATTTATGGACACAATACAAATGATGTAAACATCTGTTGTTAACTCATTTATGAACCAGCAGCGAAGCAGCACCCCTTTCAACGTGTTAAACGTCAATAAAGTTGCTAAAATCAACAAAAACACGAACCATCCGCTCGTATGGAGGCGATTCAGCCCGCTGGCGACCAAATGGAAACAATAAAGCGACAACTGAACCCTTTGGTATATATGGTATGAGGGTGTCTAAAGGGAAGATATGTGAGTGGAACTAGACCCACCAGGCCGGGCAATTAACTGTGTGAAGTGCCGTGGTAATTATGTCGCTGTTTAGGGCGTAAGTGTGCCACCAGACTCCGGGCAAAGGGGTTACTTAAACAGGCGCCGTCGAAAACAAACAGAATTAACCAGTCAACTCGTTGGCAATTCGAATTAACCAGGGTTGATAACGGCCAAATACAGTGGTTATATTGGGAAATACTGGAAAATAAGTTATTAAATAGTTGATTTTTGTAATTAGAGTTTGAAAGAGAAGAGGTATTTCTAGTGAATAAAATTCAAAAGTCTAAAGTACTAACCGTTGAATACTTCTAATATTAGGAAAATAAATTGATATAAAATACCTTCTTAAAAGCCATAAATACTTATAATTTTTATAATTATAAATAACATTTCACATTTAAATAAGGTTATTTAATACGACTTCATTTTTAATATATTTTATCTCATGAATTCTGATTACAAATCCTAGACTAATTATTATAAACTCATCTTCTCTACTTTAGTTTACAAACAAATAAATACTAAAATACCTATCTTAAAACATCTTAAAACAATTAAATATCTAAAGTAAAAATCAAATCATTTAAAGATCCCATCACCCACTGTACTAAAAATAAGGTTGGCATTAGAGCAACTCAATTAATGTCGACTTGGGGGCGCCTGTACAAAAAATACGAGTATCGTATCCCCCGAGTGCAGCAATCTGAGTTATTGCATTATGGAAAACCCCAAAAAATGGCCCAACGGCTCAGCACTGTCGGGGGAATGGGGATTGGTGCACGCCTCATCGGCATATATCTCACGTGGAATGGGGCGATATGGCGGCGTGTGAAAAATCAGCTTGAAAGGATGCCGACCCGCCGCGAGTCCTCAGCACTACCCCGAACACGTGTCGCAGCCTGGGCGGCACTAAATCATAACCAAATGCTTATGATTAGACCTGGAGCAGGCGACTCTTCCCGACTCGGTCACATTACACTTCACGGCGAGTTAAGCGCCCGTAGCAGCGAGTTTTCCGGCAGCTGAATACGGGTCCTAAAAATAGACACTCCCTGGATCTTGTACCTTGGCATTGTGTTGTCTTCAGGCTTTGGTTTTTTTTAATTAGAAACATTTGAAAGCTATTGTCATCGGGAGTGGGGATCCGGGAACCGGGATATGGAGCTCCAGGCCCAACACTTGTTGGCAGCTATCACTGCCCTGGTCGGGCTAATGAGGCCCGGAATCTGGAAGTTACGGCGTAAAGTTTTGGGGAGACAAGGCTCACCAGCAACAAATGAGCCTGTCACTGCAGCAGCAGCGGCGGCAGATGGAAATTGTTCTGGGGAAAATCAATGCCAACGGGTAGGTGATTAAAATATGGGAACGCATTTAAATTTATCAAAAAAAGGGGAGTTCTAAAAAGAAGAGAACATTGCTATGCTTTCTATAAAAATATCAAACTAAAACTAACTAAAAGTAACTAACGAAGTGTAAATATATTTAAAAATCATATTTAGACATCTGAGGTAAGTGTAGAGATGGAAACATCTTAAAAAATATGTATTTTGAAAAGTAAATAATTTTAGTCTATAAAATTTCTGTACATTAATGAACTGTATTTATAAAAACTAAGCTTAACTAAGCCATATTTATAAATAAATCTATTTTAAAACAAAACTGCAGACAATTTTTATGTTGTTTTGTCAAAGGCTTCTTTGTAGTTCCCAAAAACCCTGAAAATCCCTTCTATAAAACAGCGATCAATGCGCCTAAAGCTCACGTTAGATCGGCTTTGGAATACTTGCATTTTAGAAATAATTTCCCAGAATGGACCTCCCTTTGCACCCATTCTCCGAGGACATAAACGTCATGTTTTCATCGGGGCTTAAGTCGGGCCAAGTGTTATCCCTCAGTATCGTTCGATGTCTTATGTTTTGTTAGCTGCAAACACACCGATGATGGGCCATAATCGCTGAAATTGGCTTAGTTGCCACCCATAAAACGGGGCCCTCTTGTTCGGGGGAGTCGGTGCAGGGATACTAAAGAGAATAAAAACAACTTTTACGATGGCCGCAGATTCACTCTCAAAGTGCAGTAAAAGTTGCACGGGACAATCCGTCAATGGCTGGGAGGCTGGGCAGAAGTCTCCCTCGATTTTACGGCGGCAAGGGGGAAAGGGGACGAAGCTCCCAGAGATATAAAATCAAAGTCAAACGCGGCGATTTGATGGCATTTGCTGGGGAATCAATTTAATCGCATTTAATGCCAGGCCAGACATCGAAATAGACGACGCAAAGCCGACTGGCGATATAAAAATTTCAATAATTTTTCCAGCAGCAGCGCCGAAAATACCCAACGCCGCCGAAGGGGAAAGAAAAGTGAGACAGCTTCTTTTGCGTGAAGAAAATCGACTAGGAGATACCTCAGGGAAACATTTATATATCTAAAAGTACTATATAGAAGATAAAAAGATACATTTGTAAAGAATTATTCTCAAACGGTATTTATAAATTAAGCCAAGATACTTCCACTTGTATTATAAAATGCATTTTCTTGGTCTAAAACATAACCAGAAGTCTAGTAAACTCTATAGGAAAAGCACCATTACAATACAGGGTATTACAAAAGGGGGAAGTAACTCCGAGCGAGTTAAGTGCGACATCGCTGGGGGAATTGATTTAACATTATTGCTCCACCTTCTACGCACCGCTTGAGAGATGAGACGAGTTGAGATGAGATGAGATTGGATGGGCAGAGAGATGGGCTGGGCTGGTCTGGCGACACCTTGCCTGCGACAAACACCCACTAATTAGTTGTATCCCAAAGATATTTATGCCCCATAAAACTCTTTCTTCCGCCGATCTCCGGCAGCTGTGTGCGATAAAAACGCGCCCAAAATTAGGCAAAGTGCAGTCGAGTGAGAAACGATTAACTGCATGCATTAGGCCGTCTCTGATTGATGCCAAAAATTAGCAGGGCCCCGGGATGTGTGTGCTCTGCTAATACGAAAATGGGTTTTCCCCTTTGGGCTCCTGTAGGAACTAGCTCTTCAGGTTGCCCAGTACTCCCTCCCACTCCAACTTCCAAACTCCATCATTCCCAGCTTCCCACTCCCGCAACGTTCGAGCAGCGAGGCTCGCCTGATCGCCCCAATGTATCACGATGGATTTATAGTTTAGTATGCACGATCAATCAAAAATCGTGAAGTGCGCAGAGAGAAAGAGAGAACTCCAATTCGAACTCTTCTGCGTCTAACAGTAAACGGAGTGAGGCCAGAAGGAGATGGGCTCGTGACCAGCGTGCTTTTAATTCTTGGTAATTAAAGTCTGCTCGAGTATTTATAAAAATGCAAAATGGGTTGGGTTACTAATAATGGTGAGTCTCTTTAAATTAAATTGCCACTTTAAGTGAAATAAATAGTCAAATTTAGAGGTAGTATATGTATTTCAAAGATACAATTTTTTCAAAGCTAGTTACTAAAGTATGTTATATCCCCCTCCGTGCCAATTCACGTAACCATCGCCAGTCATCTGGCATTAAGGTCTTCAGTCGTCGGGGCATATTAAAAGAAAGTCTTCCAGACGAAGCGTTGCCAATAAGAATTATTACACCTGATTGGAATCTGCTGCCGCAGCGGCAGTTGGCTTGAACTTGACCAGTCTCCGGGAACCACTTGTGGGTGGGTCTCCTTGTCTTCTTTACTTCTTCTGATCCTACTCCTACTCCTCGTCTCCCAGCTCCCTGCTCCCTGAATCAGAATCCTCTAGAGAAGCTTGAGCTTACAGTTAACCGAATCTCAGACTCTGGCCAACTGCATTTATTAACATTTTGACTTTGTGACCAATATAGCAAAACGCAAAAGGCTTCCCGAATCCCGAATTGCGGCTGGGTAGGCGTACTTAATCGATCGCTTGTTGATAGGCAAATTGGCAACAACAAAAACTTTAGCTAAAAATTTTTCCCGAAATAAGATGGCCATAACCTGTTTCGGTTTCCTTCTTTTTGGCCTGCTGGAAATTCGTGATGAGCATAGAAACCAAAACAAAGCGAGGGAGAAAAAGGAGGCTGCTTTAGTTCTTGAGGTTTTTGTTATTCTTGTTGCTATTTTTTTGCTATTTTTTTGGCCAGGTCCACTGTGCGATCTTTATCTTGGCCGCTAGAAATTTTCGCTAGGGCTCCATCGTCCGTCTCGAAGTCATTTACATTTGGCGGGGCGGGTTTGGGATTGGGAACGTCTGGCTCGGAGTCTGACTCGCAGTCTGAGCCCAAGTCTGAGCCATAGTTGCTGTTGGCCTGACAGTTTGGAGCATTGCAAAGTGATCGTTAAATCACGAATATTTAATTGTCTTCATCACCTGAGGGTGCTTGAAATTAGTTTGGACTTGCTTTTTACATTTCTTCGTCGTCGTTCGTCGTTGGTCGTCGTTCGAACTCCTTTCTGTAATGGCCTGTAATGGTCTTGGCTCTCGGATGGGCCATTTAGGCTGACGGACTGACTGCCTGGCCCTGGCCCTCTCATGTTTTGGGGTTTAAGGTTTAAGACATTAGCCGCAAATTGCATGCATAGATTCGGCCTTTAATGAGCTCGAGCAGCCAAACGATATTTGGTGCTAATTTTATGGATTCAGGTTGGGCAAAAAAATCAACTTCAAGAGCTTAAGGCCAAGAAATGGTCAAGTCTGTCCGGTAAATTGATCTCTTTGATGGGTTAACTCGGTGAATATTTTAAAGGGAGTTTAAAAAGAGATTTTAGTGTACTTGATTCTTATTAGAATTGGAAGGTCTCTGCTGGATCTCCGGAAAAGTTCCCAGAGTTCCAATTGACTTCATATACGAATATAAAGTCATTTGACAAATCACTGAACCACATCCTTTTAATGGACAATTCTTAAAGCAAAACCTAATATTATTTATTGTACTTTCCCATGTAAACAGTCACACTTTCCCGGTTATGATCACACACCTTAAACGGTCATTAAAGGTTCCACTAGATCAATTCCAATGATTTATCAATTCCCACGCTAGATCCTCACCGATTTTCCCATTGAAAATGGACACTCCGACACTCTGACACTCCGCCCATCCTGTGTAAATATATGTGACCCAAAACAATTAACAGTTAACGCCAGTCGACCTTTTTCCGCCCCTCGATGTCGGATCAGAAATCAAACAGTGACTAAACAGTTATCAATTATTGCAACCCATCATCATCATTGCTATGTATTCCTGGTGGTGTTCCCACATCAAAGGTCCATGCCTCATTGCACATGTTCCCATATGCAGTCGGTGGCACAACAAAACACCGAATGGTATTTGGGATGCAATCTCATCCAGGGGTGGACCTAGACAGTTGCCATATTGTCGCAACAAAGATTCCCACAATTGTCAAATCACAATCGCTGTGAATTTGGCAAAGTTTTTGGAAATGCTGTTTCTGCAGTAGTTTCTGGTGGCTACCAGCAAAAATTAAATTAAGCCAAATTAAATGGCAAGTCGAGAGGGAACCCAGGGGTGGATTTCCTCGTAACGTTCTGTTCGATCCATTAATGAGCGACAAACGCTGATGATATTATTTACTTGACGTCGTTTTACAGTGAGGAAAAATAGTACCAACAATCTTTTCAAGTAAAAATAGGTAGAGATACATTTTAAAGATGTTTTGAATAATATTAGGATATTAGAATTAGCGATTTAAATGTTAACTAATACATAAATAAATCTTCAAAATATATACAAGCATTTTTGAACTTTAAACAAATTCCCCTAATTTTCTCTCAATGGATCTCTTCACTGTTTCACGTAATTGCTCGCTGGCCACACAGTTGAAAGTCAACAAGGTGAAGGGTGAGTTCTCTGGGCGCAGGCTGGAGGGTTGCAAGTGGGCGTCACGGCTGCCTGCACACCCTCGCGAGGTTGCAGGCTTAACCCCTCGCCAACAGTCGCCCCGCAGCAGGCTTAACCCCTCGCTCGACGATGGCCGGGACATTTGACATACGTTTTGAGCTGCGTTCAGTGCTTAATATGCGACACGTGACCCACACTTTGCACGTTCCGTATGCCGTTGCGACCTTCTGCAGGTCCACCTTCCGCCGAAGCTATATGCAGGTCCTGGTCCTGCTCCTGCTCCTGCTCCGGGGATCGTCTGCTTTCCGGTTTGACTTGTTGTTGTGTGACACGCGCTGTGCTATCGCAAACTCCATCGTTCCGTCTGAATTTCCAACTCCATTGTGGGCTGACCAGCGACACGCGTCTTCATTGGATGTGGACAGGGTTTGGGACAGGCGCAGGGACTCGCACAGGGATGTGGGTGTGTCATCTGGCGGAGAAGAGAGGGTTGACATGTGGCCTGCTGGGGGTGGATCGCCAAGCTTTTGTCCAAAGGCTATCGATGAGGCTGCGCCAGGCTCTTCTCCATTGTACCAGCTCCAAAGCTCATTATGATTCGTTTTCTGTGCCTGTGGTTTCCATTGTGGACCTCATTAGATGACCTGACATCACCACAAGCGGTCTAACTTAGGTCAAGCTGTGTCAGGGGAAGTCTGATTCGTTTCTTAATTATTATATCATTAAGCAAAGAATAAAGAGCATAGTTCTATTAAAGAAATAGTAGGAGGCAAAAGAAAACAAAACTGGAAAAAATAAACTAGCTATTTAATTATTTGCAATATTTACTTCTATACAACCCATTCTTCTTTCCCATTAAAAAGAAAACTCTACCAAAAGTCAGCTGAACAGAGATTGCTTGTCAATTGTGGCGGCACAAACAGCATCAAACAATTACACGAAAATTGCCAGCGATTGATGTCCATGGGACGTCATAGCAAGAAATATCCAATGGCCAAGACCATGTCCATGGCATGTCCCAGGGAAAAACATGCCGTGACTGCCAGGGAGTCGTCGCAGCGTCAGAGTCAGGGCTGACAGTTGAATCACCTTCATTTTTAATGGAGACAAGTGTCAGTAATTTATGCACAATGGCAGCGGCGGACCGGGGAGGATGCTGCACAAACAAGCACAGAAATTGATGCACAAGTTAAACAAATTAAAATCGATTGTCGATGCCGGCCAGGCTCTCATCTCTCTCTTTCTCAAGTGAACCTGAGCCCCGGTCCGGGCCTGCACTTGGATCGATCCAGGGTCAGGTTAGTGTGCGCGGGGTCAATGTGAATTGTGTGAAAATGACCGAGCTCAGCGCTCGGTCTGCGATCTGCGAGTGTAAGCGATCTTGGCACTTCATTATTCACGCGCGTGCTTCGTTCAAGGCTTGGGGCTGGCTTTCTGGCTTTCTGGAATCTTGGCCCTGGCCATAGGACCTGGCTCTAAGTCTGGGGCCCCGGCGGAAATGTCAATAGCAAATCACTTAATTTGTATGGCAATTTTCGCTGGGAGAAAGAAAACGTGCCGGGGAAAATTGTGGCCAGAGCTCACGATGGTGCAAATTCGATCAAATAATGTACAAACATTATGCTGGATTATCCTAGTGCTGTTTTTTCCGAATTTTCCTCAGCCCTGATCGTTTTGTAGTTCGACAGTTAAACTGCCCTGGAGCTGGGGACTCTCCGTGAACTCGGTACAGGGTCAAGGAGGTCAAGCGAGTTGAAGTTAATAGTGCAACAAGACTCTAAGAACCCGACTAGTTAGTTGAAATAAGAATTTATTTCACTTTAGTTAATAAATTAAAAAAATATTGAAGTACCTGCGATATTTATGGTATTTTTATTACCTTAATCATGTGACAATTGTCCCATTGGAAACCCAAGTCGCTGATCAGACCAATGATCTGAATGACTCTCAACTCCCACCTCGCTTGGCGGTGGTCCAATCTGCCTTCAATTCGTTGCAAAAAATTATCTATAAATTAAGTTTGACGCATTTTGAAATATTTTAGCACTTTTACGTTATCGCAGCGACAAAATCTATTACTTAATTTTTTATTTGCGCCACTCTCGCACATGTTTGGCAAATATCAAGCGAGATGAAATATGAAATGCAACTGGGCCCAAGAGCTCTCTGGCCGGCATTTAACTGGCCATTTATGTGCGTGATTATTACGTGATATGGCGAGCACTCGGCTCATAAATAATATTAAGCCAGTTTCCCGGCGAATGTGCAGAGACCACGATCGCTGGTGGATTCGAATTCGGAGTCAGAGTCAGAGTTCCATTCCCTGGCTACACCCGCGAATTGATTTCTGTTTTGGGCTGTGAGCTCTGGCCAACTGTTAAATCATTTAATATACCAATTATAACAAGTCGAGTAGTTAACATAAATCCTCATATCCAGCATTCAATGGAAAAGTTAAGTGATTTTTCGCGCTCTACCTTTTTTTCGTATTTTATTTTATTTTATTTTATATATCTTTTTGGCCGGCGGCGACGTCGCCAAGAAATCAAAACTCATGCATTATGAATGCCAAAATTTTCTGACGTAGTCAATTTCAATTTTTATTTATTTTATTGCCTCTAATGCATCGGCGCACTGCCTGGCAAATAAATAAATATTGGAAATAGCAACAAATGCATGACATTTGCAAAAAGGAACCCACTCTGCATATGGAGAGAGAGCTTATGTTGTGTGTGTGATGGAGCTGGAAGCGTGACACGCGAATTATTTATGATTTATTTTATATTATTTTATTATTAGTATTTTTATTACGAATTTTTAATGTGTAAAAGTTAGTTTTTAATAGATTTTAGGTTGCTGTTGGAGTAGTTATTTGGGAACATTAACTTTACATGTTTATATTGTAATGGGATCCTTGATCCTTGTGAGTTATGAGGTCGTATACTGGTAATGACTTTGGCCATGTCTGAAAATAGTATTTAAACCTCTTACTTACTCTTGACAAGATCATTATTTTTTTTTAATATGAAGTCGTGTTTTTAATATATATTCTTAATAAATCATATTATCAAATTTAAAAACTAAACTCCTCAAGCCAAAAGTGAGTAGGTTAAGCTCTTACTTGACAGTAAAAGTAGACAGGAATTTAAAAGTATTTCTGTAGAAAAATAAATACCCAAAATCTAAAATACACATTTTTATAAATTAGTAATTTAATCATAACACTTTTATTATACTTATTTATTTTAAACAAGTATAAAAACACATATTAAAAATTGTTAATTCTTTCCAGGACTTTCTAGCATCGCGATTAATATTATTGGTAGTTAATTGAGCTTATATAACTCCCTGATTTATCCAATAGCTCACATCTCTAATCAGATTTTTTTTCTATATTTCGGAATGACAGGTTGCCCCGCATGGACGCTAGGTGGCGTCTGGGCTCGGACGTCTGTCCGGCGCGTTATATATTTACTTACGACTGTGCGACGAGTGTCTCGGCGGACTTCTTTCCTTCGCCTGCTTTTGTACTGAATCATTGCCGGCCCCTTCGGTTGGCAGTGCCGAAAAAAAGCCAAGCCGTCGACTGTCTGCCCCACTGTCTCATATTTTATCACAGCCGCAGCCGTAGCCGCAGCCGAGTCTCGAGTGGCCAAGTGTCTTGGCCAGGGGTTTTAGCCAGGGTTTTCGCTGGCTTTTTGCCCCCTCCCGACTTTGGCACATGCTCTAAGACCGTTCGCTAGCTGGCTGACTGGATGTTTTTCCTTTATTTTTCTTTGGCACAGATTTACGACTTTTTATGCTGTTTTGATTTGTTTTTGCATAAGGGTGTTCACGTGGCCAGACTCCCAATTCGCGAATTGGCCAAAAAAGACGGCGGTCTGGAGTCGCAACTGTTTGGCCGTTTGTCTTGTCAGTGGCGTTGTAATTGGGTTTCAGAATATGACGGAAAGAGTGTTGCTAATCAGCAAATCACACTCTGGCGTTGAGTAGACGAGTTACACCGCACTTCGTGGATTTTTATTCGGATTTTTATTTATACTTCTCCGTGGGTATTTATTCGGCCGATTGGCAACCTGTTTGGGGCCATAGAAAAAAATGGTAAAATGGCAAAATGGAAAGGCGTTTCCTTGTCCAGGCGTCTAGACCATCAATCTTAAGTTAAAGTGTCGCTCAGGACGCGGCTTCAGTTTCGCTTTCGGTTTCCTATACTTGTCCAAGGGGTTTGGTTTACTTGGGATGTGAACTCGAAGTATTTGCATTTTATTTCGCCCTCTTAACTTTATTGTGGCCACGTTAATTCCCTCCATAAACCCATATTTTCATATCTACATGTCTCCAAGACCAATAACCATTAATAATTAAATGTCTCGCCTGTGGAATCTCATGGCAATATTGCACATTGCACATGGCACTTTGCCAATCAAGCGGAGGCATTAAAGAATTGGCCAATACGAGATCATAAAAGAAATGCATTCTAGTTAAGTTCATTTGCATTTAAATTGATAATGATTCGGGAAAAGATATATACTAGAATCCATTGGATTTTCAGGCTGCAGGTTGCCAGGTTGTTACTAGTTAATACATTTAATTGAAATATAAAGGTTTAGTCTCACAGCAATTGAAGAATCCTTGCTTCGATTCCGAAATTTCTATTAACTTTTTATTGTACTCAAAATTCGTTACCATCAAGATGACTTCCATTATTTTTTCTCCCCAATACTTGCTACCTTATTTTTGGTCTAAATAAATATTTTACCAGTCCAATGACCTTTTATATTTAACTTCTTTTAACACCCAACTCGTTGTAAAACATTAAAAGCCCAATAAATGGGTCCTAGCACCGGTTAACAGCCCTGGGCAGGATCGTTTTGTAGGGCAGGGGAAGATAGGGAAGGCCAGGACTGGATGGCATAGGATAGGTTAATAAAATATTGGAGAGAGGATAGCATAGGGACAGGGTGGGTAGGGCAGGGAAGCCTCTTGTCTGGCAGCTGGCCAGTTGCTGTTTTGCCGTTGCAAGTCGCAAGTTGGGCAGTTGGCCAGGTGCGGGTGCTGGTGCCCCACACACACTCACAACAACACTCGCACTCCTCACCTCGCCCATAAACTGGTTGCTGGACATGAGGCGAGGCAAGCCAAAAAAGCCAAGTAACTGGCCAAAAACACAAGCGTGCCGGCATTGCCATCTCAGCTATTTTCTAGACAATTTTTAGGGAATTTTAAAAGAAGCAATTAGTGAGGTTTAAGTTAAAGATTGAAACTAAATTCAGCTTAGTGAATATGTTTAATTAAGTATATTAAAAGAACGCTAATGTGATTTCATTCGTTGTTAGTTTTGTAACTATTTTAAAAGAATTCATTACATACTTTTGTGGTAACAAAACGGTATAAGAGATGTGAGGGAAATATTCAAGAAACGAGAATATGAATTTTTAAATAAAATATTAAAGGTTTTATAAGTATATATCTTCACTTATAAATAAGCTAAATTGACAAGAATTTAATTTGCTAATTTATTTAAGAAGTGGTTAAGTAAGAAAGTGGAAAGTAATTGAAATAAGTTTACGAAAATCATCTTTCTTAACTTGATTCTACTTTTATATGTTCCCTTTCTTTAAGTCATGATATTTACTATATTTATAACTCTTTAATAATTATTATTTATCCTATTTTTTAGCTACAACTCCTTTCATAGCCACCACTGTCTAGAGTGGCCGCGAAAGGCTTGAAACTCTGCGTGGCGTGGCGCGGAACACACCCGCATCGCGGCAGCAGACAGGACAGCGACTGAGGCTCTGTTTAAAACCAGATTAGCGCCCAAGTCTGCGGCTAATTTTTGTCGGTGGGCCTAAGCAAATTTGAATTTGAATGTTAGCGGGTGATAGTCGCTGTTTTTGCATTTTTTGCCTATTTTTTTCGCTCAATTTTTTTTTTTTGGTGAACGAAAGACCACTTGGTCAGTTGGCGAATGCTGAGACCGGGGCTATGTGTGTGTCTCACAATCTCGCTGCGCTGGCGGGTTGACAGTGCGGCGGTGCCTGTGAAATATAGGATGACATGGGGCATGGTTATGGTTACGTGCATACAAAAGCCACTAAGCTGATTACGAAATGTTGACCTTTTCGCCGGTTAAAACGGCCACTTGTCTGCTCCTTTGGCGGCTTTCGGCGATCCCCAGGAGAGGTTTATGTCAACGGCTTTACTTTGGGGTCTCTACGGTTCCCGATCTCTCGGATAATTGCACTCGAATTGAGTTCAATTTAATTCGCCCATAATTCAGGTGGCTCCCGCTAATGGCTGAACGGGTGGTACTGTCGCCATCGGGAGTTCCCGTTCCCCCAACTTCCTGCTTATCGCCCGCCCCATAAACCAGGCTGGAAAATGCCTGCCGTAAATCGAGCACTTCCACTTTGGCAAACAATTAGCTCCGTAGTTCGTATTACTTAATAGTTATTCGGGTGACTCACTCGTTGGGTTAATGTGGATGTGAGTACTTTTTGGGTAAATAGTAAAGACTATTTATGAACATTATCACTTGTCCGGGGTGCAATGATTGATAAGCAAAAGTTGGGTTACTCAATAAGTGCAATATTTGGGCCCTGGGTAGGGGAAGTGCAACTATTACGAGACTTTCTTGTTACATATTTGATGTTTGGAGTACAGTCATTAGGTAAATTATAGAAAACAAGAAAGAAAGCTAACTTCGGCACGCCGAAGTTTGTATACCCTTGCAGATTCCAATTATATCAATTCTAATCTATCCCAATATAAAATAATATGAATTACTTTCATATTCATACAATTTTACAGTTTTACATTTTTTACAGTTTTAAATTTTTTACAGTTTTACATTTTTTACCGATCGTTTGAATGGCAGCTATTTGATATAGTCGTCCGATTTTTATGAAATTTACAACAAAATTCTGAAAAAATATAAAATACTAGTATCTAAAAGTTTAAGAAATTATGTTGAAAACTGACAAAGTTATAATTGTTTTTTCTACAAATTTCCCGATCGTTCCTATGGCAGCTATATGATATAGTCATCCGATTTTTATGAAATTTAATCTTAAAATCTAAACCAATGTATAAAGCTCATAACCGAGAGTTGGTCAAGATATGTTCAAAAACAGTGAAATTAAAATTTTTTTTCTAAAAATTCACGGATCGTTTGTATGGCAGCTATATGATATAGTCGTCCGATCTAGCCCGTTCCGACTTATGTCCGAGTGAGAGCATATAGAAGACTATCTGCAAAGTTTCATTCAGATAGCTTCAAAACTGAGGGACTAGTTTGCGTAGAAACGGACGGACAGACGGACAGACGGACAGACAGACAGACAGACAGACGGACAGACGGACAGACGGACAGACGGACAGACGGACATGGCTAGATCGACTCGCCTGTTGATGCTGA